>APFE030221878.1:55713-288542 GCA_000404065.3 Pinus taeda
TCTTTCTCTCATTTCCAAAGCTTATTTTGAAGAGCTGAGGTCTGAGACTTGCTTAGGAGGCTGGTATAGGTGGTGATAGACCTATACTGATTGCAAATAATCAAGGTGACGATATTTTTGTGTAACAATCACCAAAACAGTATCACAGCAGCACATGATGAAGGAGTTCACCCTGCTTGGGCTACGTCTCCTTGGTCCAGCTTTGAAAGGGTTTTCCTTCTCTATTATGCTCAAAAGTGTGAAGACATCAATTTAAAATACTCAAACAACTTTGAAACCTACTCCAATGGCTCCAGAATGCTAAAAAATGCATGTCTAGCCTCTTCCTACTCTTGAATTGGTCAAAAACTAAAGAAGTCATGGCTTCCCCTAGCTCTTGCACTATTCGCTCTACAATTTCCCCAAAATCTAGCACCATCCTACAAATTTTCCCTAATTTTCGGTAACTGGGCGTCGATTCCACCAAATTTTGGGTGAATTTGTCAAAGCGATTAAATACAAAATGTGACCTTATTTCTGAAAATTTAGGCCACGTGCCTGGGGCTAAGGCCAATGGCCCACCCCCACTGGTTGGGCCCCCTCTCGGCTCTGCCTACAGTTCTATTAGGTTGCACACACCCAGGGGCTGGCGCATTTTATGAATTGCGCAACACTTCAAATTTAAATATAATATACATGCCATAATATAATAAGACATATAGTAGTGCAATGCTTGATGGCATTGTTTGTTGGATGGAGATCTGGTGTTTGACCCCCACCCAACCCATTCAAACCTTAACAAAGTTTTGTGGCCCTGGGGCTACAACATGGCAGTCCCTGCCTAGACCATGTGGTAGCCTGTGGACGATCTAGATGGAAGACATTGTCAGGTGGGGAGTTTGGATGGGGCAGCACATACGTTAAAAGATAATGTAGGTGTCCTAAAATGAGCTCAACAAGAACATAAATCTTGTGTGGAACTTAATGAGTGGCTATCATCAAAGTAGAATTGTTGAAGGAGACACATGGAAGACGACATTCAAAACAAAGCAAGGTTTGTTTGAAGGGCTAGTTATGCTTTTTGGTCTTAGCCATGCTCCTACTACTTTCGTAGATATGATGAATGATGTATTGGACCCATTTCTAGATGAGATAATCTATTCAGATGACATCTTAGTTTTTAGAAAATATCTTGATGAACATGTCATGCATGTGAGAAAAGTACATGATGTCTTGAAAAAAGAACAATTGTTTTTGAAGATGTCAAAGTATGAAGTTGGTAAAAATTCTTTGGTGTGCTTGAGGCATATTATTGAAGGAGAAAAATTGAGATAGACCCCTGCAAGTTCGATGTCATGATGAATTGGCCAATTCCCAAGACAGTCACTGGGATAGGAAGTTTTTTTGGAGCAGCCCAATATTCGAGAAAGTTCATTGCTAACGTTTTTTCTATCGCAGTAATTTGCATGCATTGACTAGTGTGGAAAAGGTGTTCCAGTGGGGAGGCAAGAAACAAAATGCATTTGATGTCTTGGAAGAAAAGATCTATTCAACTATGTAATTACAAGCGACTATTTCGTGGGCATAGTCCTCATGATATACGGTAAACCCATTTCATGTCATTCATAAATTTTCAATGGTGTAGTGACAAAGTTGCAGCAATCAAAGCACTTTCGATGGATGGTATCCTTACAACAATTCCACTTAGTCAACAAGCATAAGAAAGGTATAAACCTCAAGGTTGATGATACTCTTTCTAGGCCTATTTTTTGTGAAGCTAATTTACTCAAGCATAATTTTGTTTTGCATGAAAATTATGTCAACAATATGCATACTTAAAAAATGTACATTTAATCTTAAGTCAAGAGAACCAAGTAGGGGGATTTGATTATCATTTGCGTCATAATTTTTTGTACCATATTGGAAAGAAGGATGTTGCTATTGATGGTGACATGGGCAAAGCAAGGTTCATTGAAAAAGTCCAATTGGTACACCAATGAGTTCAAGAACAACTTGGAAAGAGCCAAGGCAAGTACAAGTCAAGGCACAATGATCATCGAGTAGATCACAAGTTCAAAGTCGGTGATGAAGTTTGGCTTCACAATAGCAAAGAGAGGCTCCAAGGAGAAGGTAAAAAGTTGAAAGGAAATTGATATGGTCCATTCAGAATTTTGGAAAAGATTGGTGACAATGCCTTCAGGTTGGATTTGCCTTCATATATGCAAATTTATGTTGTTGTTAATGTGGAAATTTTAAGGTTGTATGAGCCTCCTTTGATTGAAGATCAAGGAGAGAATGTTCAAATTATTTCCATTAAAGATTTCTCTCCTAAATACCTTGATGAACTACATCAAGACACCATTCTTGACAAAAGACAAAGGTCTTCAAAATGAGGGAGTGTGGACTACCTTCGAGTGGGACTCAAAGGAACAAATCCTTCCAAGGCCAAATGGATCAAAATTGGAAAGGTGAGGGAATTGTACCTTCACCTGCTAAACAACTCAAAGTGATCTTTTGGGGTCCAAAAGCTTTGAGTGGGGAGGAGTGATTAGGTGTTCAAATATTTTCTCAAAATTCAAATTTGTCAGATCAGTGTGGAACCTGAATGACCACGTACTGCTCTTCATCCTGAATCTGGCACAACTTGTTTTGTGCAAAATAGACTATGTATGCTCTGAGAAACATGTTTTGTTCATTTTCCTAAACGAGAGAATTTTTGCAAAAACAATATGACAGTCCAGTAAGTAGTCCGTACTATTGACGTGGCATTGATTATCCATGCTTACATGGCAGGGTGACTGTGCATTGATTGTTTTCCTCCAGTGAATTAGGTGGTGCCAAATGGCATGATTTCATTGGTGCTTATTTGGGCGATTTTCATTGGTGGGTTTGTGACCAACCATAGGTAGCCATGTGGTCCAACTAGAGGCCACCACATGGCAGCATGGGGGCCACCAAAAACTTGTTAACATCTAAATGGACCGAGCGGGGGTCAAACACCAAACCTCTATCCATCAAAGCTTTCCAACTACCGACGTGCCACTATGAGACTTATTATATTATGTCATGTGGCATATATTTGAACCTTAAGTTTTGCTCCATTTGGGAATGGAGCCAGCCAATAGCACTGCAGGTGGAGCGGAGTGGGGGCCTAGCCATCGTGGGTGGGACATTGACCTTAGCCCCAGGCACATGACGCCCCATGTGGTCTAAATTTTTGGAAATAAAGACACATAGGGCATTTAATCACTTCGACAAATTCCCCTAGAATTTGGGGGAATCAACGCCTATTTAGCGGAAATTGGGGAAAATTTGTAGGGTGGTGCCAGATTTTGGGGAAATTGTAGAGCGAATAGTGTAAGAGCTAGGGGGAACCATAACTTCTTTAGTTTTTGACCAATTCAGGAGCAGGAAGAGGCTAGACAGGCATTTTTGTGCTTTTTGGAGCCATTGGAGCAGGTTTCAGATCTTTTTGAGCATTATAAATTGATGTATTCACACTTTTGATCATAATAGAGAGGTTCAAGCCATTGGAAGCTAGACCAAGCAGACGTAGCCCAGGCAGGGTGAACTCATTCATCATGTGTTCTTGAAGGTACCAGAAGTGGTGTGTATAATCCTAACTTACTATTTCTAGGCTTACTAGTAGCACATAATGAACATCCTTTGATAAAACGTGACACACTTTCAAGCATACAACGCCAATCACAATACCTCTATAGATTGGTAGGCTCTCCTTCACGTGACATGCTTTTTGAAGCTTCAATTGCAATTTGAGGTAGAATTGGAGGTGCAGATTGTGGAAAACTTGCTCTCCTTATCCTTGACCCAAATTCAGGAACTTCAACCAGCTTTTCTTCTCCTCACTTAAGCTTCAACCTTGTAAGCATCACATTCACTTGCAAACAGTTAATTCTTTCTTGCACAAAGAAATCCAAGAGTTATGATACCAAACTTGATCTGAATGGGAAAATTAGTTTTGTTGTGCTAAATTCCTCTTAAGAATATGTAAAAGTGCTTAAGGATTCATGAGGTTAATTGCAAGCTTTATTATCAGTTTTTGAGTGTTTTTACGTAAATTTCATGTATAAATTAACATAAAAAAAATGACACAACAACAACAAACAAAAAACAAGACCATCACCAAAATAGTATCACAACGGCGCATTATTAAGGAGTTCACCCCGCTTGGGCTATGTCTTCTTGGTCCAACTTTAAATGGCTTGGCCCTATCTATTCTGCTCAAAAGTGTGAATACATCAGTTTACAATGCTCAAGCAAGTTTGAAGCCTGCTCCAATAGCTTCAAAATGCGCAAAAATGCCTGTCTAGCCAATTCCTTCTCCAAAATTCGTCAAAAACTTAAGATGTTATGGCTTCCCCTAGCTCTTGCACTATTCGCTCTATAATTTCCCCAAAATCTGGCACCATCCTAAAAAATTTGCCCCATTTTCCGCTAATTAGGCAATGATTCTTCCAAATCCTGGGTGAATTTGTCAGAGCGATTAAATGCCCAATGTGGCCTTGTTTCTGAAAATTCATGCCACATAGGGGGTCACATTCCGGGGGCTAAGGCCAGCAGCCTACCCCTGTCGATTGTGCCCCCACTCTGCTTCGCTCATGGTTTTGTTGGGTTGCACGTGCCTAGGAGCTGGCCCCCCATGGGTTGGCCACTTTTCGAATGTCGCAACACTTCAAATTTAAATATAATATGCATGCCATCATATAATAAGACATATAGTGGTGGGATGGTAGATGGCATTGTTTGTTGGACGGAGGTCTGGTGTTTGACCCCTATTGGGCATGAAATCCCCCCAAGGCATGTTTTGGGGCTTAAAGCCCAAGTTTTGACCAAGTCTTCTTGTAAAAGCTCTGCGAATTGTGGGCGCGGGGTGCGAAATTGTAATAGAGTCACAAGGTTGTCCACCCTAGTTTTTGTAATGTAATGTTGGCTAGATAGCCCTACCCATGGTTCGCATACCATGGGATTGTATAAATATAGTGAGGCTCTAAGTGTATAAGATAACTAATAGAAGATGGAATAAAGAAAAAAAGGAGAAGTCTAAGGGATGGAGTCGAAGTGTAAAGTGTGTCTGTGGGTCATAGAGTAGGAGAAGGCTTTGCAGCTGAGTGCGTAGAGGCCTAGTAGTCCACAGCTGAGTGCGCAGGGCAGGTCGAGTCTGTAACCTTTGGGAGAATCAATAAAGAGAAGTTTTACTATAATTTTGTGTATCTTTTTTGGTTTAATGCATGATTGGATATAATTTGAGTATATTGTTTATTTACTGCAAAAACCTATATGAATGTTTTGTATTACTAATTATAACTTAAGAAATTCTAGTAGGCAAAGGTAATTAATTATTACTGGGAGATAAGTAAGATCTCGGGTAGTAGTGTAGAGCGCAGCACAACCCCTAGTTAGGGTTGCGAGAAGGCAGGGTATCAGGGCACGAGGAATGGGAAAGTGCGCGAAGCAACCTACACGTAGGAATAAACAAAGCACCATTCAAACCTCTCAGACATCTCAAGGGTGCGGAATCCTGATTCTAGCACCCTCCTATACTACTTCGAGTGAGACCTCAATCCACACTCCATGGACTATTGCCAAAAGGGCCAGTAGTACAGGAATTTGTTTGACTAATTAACTCCAAACCTGGGTCAGGCCCCAACAAGCCAAAAAATGGTTCTGTTTCCGGGTTTGGTATTTGCATAGATATGTCTAATGTCATATCACTGGAATCCGACAAAGAAAGGAATTGAAGATTGGTTGGACAAAAAGATTCACGAGTTCGCAGCGCAAGAAAACACGAATCTGTGACTATCAAAGGAAGAGTGGTTAGACTGCTACTTGTATACAGAGATCCATGAAATTTTCTTTGCATCCTTCCCCACTGAATTGTACAAGTGGATTGTGAAGCTATCAGATAGCCAAGGAAGGTGTAAACTCGACAAACCTATTGTGTGGACTCCATAATTGGTGCGTAGACTGGAAGCATCGGAAGATAAGGTCGTGCACGCTGTCGATAACTGGCTCGATCGAATCATAGGAGGATTCATCACCGAATTCGTGGTAGACACTTTAGTCAGCTATAGGAAGGTAGAATGATGCTTCCTCAAGGGACCGCGAGGTAAGTACGTTAAATATTTGAACACTTGGATTAAAATGCTACTGTGTGAAAAATGGGTTATGTGAATAAATTGATGTTTGGGGCTACGCGAAGTGGGAGAATCTACAGAAACGAAGGTATCACAGAACTAGAAACTAGCCCCTTGATTTCATCTCCACGAGGGGGCGAAGAAGACCTCGCAAAGGTCTCACCAAGAAGTGCGATCAATTTGGTAAGGCAAAGAATTCCGTGCGTACCACCCCCACCCACACCACCACCAGTTTCATCATCGTCACCCCCTTCTTTGCCCATACCACCTCTGTCACCACTGCGAAACATTATGGAAAGTGCGATAAAGCTACCAGTGTTCAAGGGAGTAGGGAATGAAGATCCAGACCAGTTTTGGTTCGTGATAAAAGCTGTATGGGAAGCACAGGGTGTCATGAACAACAATATAAAGAAGGCAACATTGGTCAGTGATCTGCAGGATCGCACGCTAACCTAGTACATTAAGCATTCCAATGACAACGTGAATGCGGGGATCGCGAATATCCAAGCTACACTAAACAAAGAATTTAGCAGGCCAAAGTCAGAGGCATAGTATATCATTAGATTCAAGGAAGTCACAATGCTACCAGGCGAGACCCCGTGGGAATTGGATCAAAGACTGAAGTGCACAATTCGTGAAGTGAACATGACATTAATAGATGGGAAACACCACGAATGGTTTGTAGCATCGTTAATGCCTCATCTATGAAACACACTGGGGCAACAAAGGTTAACCACTCAAGATGAGGCTTTGGAGGTCATGATGAGATTGCACAAAACTCTGATACAAGATCCTAACCTAGGAGTTTAGCAAATTCACTCACAGTTGAAAAACTTGTACCTAGAGATGTAGAGTTTGAAACAAGACAATACAACCCGCCTAGAGATATGTGATGAGGTATGGTGCGTAAAATGCAAGGGCCAGGGGCATGACAAGGACCACTACCCAGTGTTCATGAATTACCTTGTGGGAGGAGGGCCAATGCCACTAAGACCGGAGGCACAAGCAGGACCAAGCATGGCACCTGCATTGTGGTGCGTGATTTGTCAGATAAGAGGAAAGCATGCTACATATAACTGCCATCTATTACAGAAGTATACATGGAATTCATAGCATTTGTTCTGTAATTTCTGTAGGTCAGTAGGACATGATGAGCACACCTATAGAAGTTATGAAATGATGATGGATCGAACTCCTACCTACAGAGTTCAGGCTGAAACATGGGCCCTCGATCAAAACACAGGAATGGTGTGACCAAATTTCAGGGGCATGGACGAGGATAAGGTGGAGGGGGACCAGGAAGAGGTTGCGGACAATTGATATGTTACAATTGCGGAGGGCCAGGGCATTATACCCGTGATTGTACGATCCAATGTGACCATCATGCTTGTATTACACGTTGTTTGATCATGAGACGGAGGATTGTCCCACACTGATAGCAAGGTTACGCGATAAAGGAGCACTCCAACCTCCCTGACTCAGAACTTGCAAATGATAATGTTTGAGTCACGCGAGGAAGACCCTACTGTAAATATACCAACCTAGATTTATTTTAAATTTGATTTATCAAGCACAAGAGGGATCAAAACCCTTTTCACTTTAAAAGAAGTTTGTACCTCAAGAGATTTGATCCCTCTCGACGCTTAGTATATTTGGAGTTAAAATGAATCTAGGCTGGTTTAATTAATAATGATGGTAATAATAATAATAATAATACTATTATTATTATTATTAATGGAATTTGACCGAGTCAAAATATTAAATAAGACATTACATTACAACATTTCTATGATATTGAGTTGAAAAACACTTCTCAACACCATAAATTACCAACTAATTATAATTTTCATCTTATTACACAAAATTATTGTCTAAATAAAAACTAAATTGATTTCATAATATTAATTCTTTACCTTATATAAAATGTAAAACTTCACATAATTATCAATTACAAAGGCAAGAAACCTGAAGAAAGTACCTGGGTTCACAAGGCTTCGACGAAGGAACCAAAATTTGATTTGGAGCATGCTAAGGAGACCTTCATGGAAGCTAAGAAGAGCTTTGCTGATGCCTCCACTTCAAGAAGTAAAGATAGACTGGAGCCGGAAATGGACTCATCGATGCTCACTACATTCTTGGAGACATGCATGAAGCTACTATGTGACAGCAAGGCTATAAAGGGGCTGCAACAACTCATAACTGGAAGTGTTGGGACCACACCAAGAGAAACACGTGTAGTTCGGAAGCTCAGGAAACACACAATGCAAACAGGAAGGGAAATGAGATTAACCGCACAGATTGGGGAATATGAGATGGACCAAGTGATTATGGATCTAGGGTCATACGCGAATATCCTGCCAAAATAGACATGGGAGCGCATGGGTAGGACTGCGTTTCAATGGTCTCCTATCCAAATGTGAATAGTGAACCATCAAAATATCCTACCTATGGGGATATTGCAGGGAATCATGGTAGATATTGAAGGAGCAAGCGCGCTAGCAGATTTTGAAGTCATATAGATTGTTGATGACAACAATCCCTACCCTAGGCTATTGGGAATAGATTAGGCCACTAGCATGAATGGAGTGATAAATCTAAAGAAGCACAAGATGATCTTTGAGAAGAAGTCTCTACGCATAGTGGTACCTTTGGACCCTGCAGAAGGATCACGCTACATGGAGCCAGTGCGCGACTACGACAATGACAATGATGACTTGGACTGCATCTACAAGATAACCATGTGGGAGATTGATTGGGTAAATCCAACCGCAAATGGCCAAATCTCATGGGAGCGTGAAAGCTCCTACACATTATATTCTGATGAGGAGATAGAACGATTTCAGAACCGGTTACACAAGGTAACCACGTTCAACTATAACATGATGACAAGGTCGCTACGCTGTGTCACAACAGAGGTAAGAGATCTGGCTACATATGATGGGTTAAGCAACGTGGATGACTTCTTGAACAAATTTGAAAGAGAAGTACTGGAATAGTAGCACTTCGATGCTTTGAAATGGGTACTATGCACTATGCATGCAACATGGTGGGGTATGAACCAAAGAAGCTTTGAGGACTAGCGCGAATGCAAAAGGATGATGCGCGTGCAGTTTGGGAAGCCTCTGATGTGATTAATAGACAAAATTGTCAAATGAACCGGCCTGCGCACCCATCTATCTAGGTGGATACAGGCATATGGTGTGAAATTTGCATGAATGCAAATCGTCTTCACAATAGGAGACACGACTAGTAAGCAGGTGTGGGTAAGGCGATGGCGCAAACAACCCCTCTAGTTGGGACCAAGAAGTATGGAAAGACCAAGTGCGCAGAAGAATATCCATGCAAACGCTTTTAATAGAGTATGTGAAGCACTGAACAAGGTCCAAAATGAGTAACGCACTAACTAGGACCTGCATGTACCAGTGGTCCTATGGGCTTATAGGACTGCGTGCAAGAACCTTACTGCATAGGCACCGCCAAGGCTGGAGTATGAAGCAACTGCAGTAAGCCCTATAGTACTTGGAAAGCTTAGATTACGCATGATAGAACTCGTAGATATGATGGTTCACGTAACCTTGGAAGCAAAAATCCATCAAGGAAATTTTAGACTCCAAGAACTTGAAGAAGAAAGGGTACGATTAAGGAAAAAAGCGCTCTAGTGGACGTGGAAGTCAAGAAGCTAGAGGACGAGATAAAGGAAGATTTTCTCGGTAAAAGGACCACGGTGATAAGGCAATATGCGTATGATCACGATGACAAGTTTAAGGCCTATCGCCATGAATTGATCAATCTGATGCCTTGGCTTGGACCGCACATTACGAAGCGAATTAACTAGGGTAGCGTGTCGTAGATGGTAAAGTGCGTGATGCCGACTGTAATAATGAAAGGTGGGTATTTTCTAGGAAACATGATGGATGACAGGATGAAACTTTATATGGGTAGTGTGACCACCTGACTAGCTAAAGGAAGTATAGTCTTAGTGCTCCAGGCAGTTGAAAGGGAGTGCAGGACTATAAACTATTTTGCCCGAGCACTACGCGATGTTGGAGCTGCGAGAAGAGGGCTGCACTGCCATGCAGGTTGGCCCGAAAGTGACCATTGAAGTGACTATTCATGGTGGGATGCTTGACTTGAGACCATATGGAGTGGGCGACAGACATTTAAGACACGATTTATGGGAAATATTTGGGAAAATATGCCGCCAAGGGAGCAATAATTAATCGGATTTGGGGGGAATGATCAAATTCAAATTCAAAAAGTGCTATAAATTACAAGGGGCTACCCAGCAAACAACACTTGGTCATTTGTGAATTGAGCTATTGAGTAGAGCTCTGATTGTTGTGTGTCGAGCATTGATTGAGCCCCTGAGTTCGTGAGTGCCATATTTCTGAATGGACACATGGCAACAGCTAAGGACGTTATGGAGATAATAGAACTGACTACCGAAGAGGCTGCACATGCCCTGACTGTGGGGGATGCTCTGGAAGGTGCCGAGATTGTGGCAGAAATCCCGAAATCACCATGCATGCCAAGATCCAAGAAGGACAAAAAAGTGATGGTTCCCATACATGTGTCCCCACGGAACCCGCTGCGCGCCAAGCTGTCAATGGAGGAGAAGGGAAAAGAAGTCACTATAGAGACTGACAACGAAGAAGAAGACCTGGAGGACCTAATCATCACATAAGATGAGAACGAAGGCATCGAGGAGGAAACTAAGCCTGCGCACCCCCCAACAAAGCTACCCGCCTATGTCCCCCTGCAGAAAGGGAAGGCTAAAGTGCCCAAGGACCTTGACAAGACTAAGAGCTTGCTCCACAACCCACTCCTCCCAGATAACATTATTTTTTAGGGCACACATTTGGGACGGGTGCCAAGCTTAAAATTCAAATATTGGGACTTTGTTGACCACGGGAAGTTCCCTCACCTTGAGACCTCGTACCTCATGAAGCCCAAGCAGAACACCACGGTGGGGGTTACAAAATTAGAGCCGTGAAAGTGGTTGTGTGGAGTGGAAAAGGTCAGGCTACTTAACCTGCTCTGGGTGCCACATTTCCACTGTACCCTAATAACCATTTTTGTCATCAGGCAGCTACTCTGCCTGGTGCATTATGGGTGTTTGTGGGTGGAGGAGCCCATCCCCATCATGGCAGACTTGATTCACCGCATTTCTTAGCTTCCATGCAAAGGAGAAGACCTCGCAGACATCTCGGAAGGAAAGCGCAACGACTTGGCCATCGCTGAGGTCATGAAGAAAAAGTACAGGCTGGCAAAGAAGAAAAGGGGCTACACCATATCCAGCATCAATGACAAAGCAGTGAAAGTAGCAACCCAAATACTAGTCGGTAAGGTCATGCACAAGTGTCATGTAGATGAGGTACCCGCACTAGTGGTCACACTAGCTGAGCAATGCACAGAGGGGGTCCATTTTAACTGATCCAAATTCCTCTACAAGGAGTTTTTTGAGAATTTATGCGAAGCTCAAGAATAGGGCAAAGCATTCCACTATGCATGGGTTCTTCTATCCATAGTGCTTGTGGCAGGTGAATTACTAGAGGATAGTCAATTCCCCATAATTGACAGGGATCTATCGAAGGCTGCGAAGTATGCTTCGCTCTGGGCCACAAAGGATGCCACTGGGATCCGCGATAGTAAAATATTCTGGGTGTTCATGGAGATGAACTGTAGAATAGGGATCAATCACAAGTTGTGGTTGTCACCCACTATCTACAATAGCCTTCAAAGTTTTGCAGAATTTAAAGTAGACATCTATAGCATTTACATCAGAGAGTGCAAGGACCTAACCAAACAATGGAGGAAGCTACCCTTTGTAGCCATAGACAATGTCATTTTCAACATCCTAGAGACATGGCTTCCAAAGTGGCATGCTCTAGACATCGCAGAGATAAATAAGTCTATGGCACAGAGGAAGAAAGACAAGGCCAAGCTATGCATCGCACAATTGGAAGAAAAGAGAAGGAAGGAAGCAGCGGTAACAGAAGTGTAGGCAGCACGGGACTCTACACAGGCAACACCTGAGTAGGAAAAGGCTGCAACGGCACAGGAGGCATCCATGAAAGCACGCGAGGGCCAAACATCGCGTTCACATGGGCACGAAGCAGAGGAAGAAAAGGGAGGCATGGACCCGAAAACCGTGTCAGCATAGTTGAAATGCCAGCACCCAACCAAGCAAACAGGGTCACGCAAGAAGGTTAAGGCATCAAATTTGTCCATTGACCCGATCACCCTGATTGAAGTGATCTACACGACATCGATGAGACAATGCATGATGTCACCTTCGAGGCTCTCCAAAATTTCATGCAGGAGAGCCAGATTGTGTTGGGGGCCCTCAGAGCACAACTGCAAGAGTTGTAAGGGCGCCCTCCTCAGGCTGGTACCCTTTCGACCAGCCTCGCAGTCGAAACAATGGTAGCAGAACAAATGTTGCATGCTCGGGTGATGAATACCATAGTGCTATTAGAAGGGGCACTAGTGACAACAAATGAGGCCGATAGGCATACAGCTAGTGCATTAAAAGGTCTCAATATCAATATGGCTGCACTCCTGCGAGAGACCTTATATGTTTTACAGGATGGGATAACTGCAAATGTGCAAGCTAGGGAGAGTTGCACACTACAAGTCCTTTGTGAGAAAAAAATCAATATGGAACAATTGAGCTTGCAGGGCAGCCAAGTGGTGTCGTAGAATCGACAGCTGGTACAGGTAATAGACGAAGCTTTCTAGAGCATCCCAGAGCTGGCCATCCCAACAGACATACTAGTAGAGGCGTGTATCCATAGGTTAGCATAAGGGGCACATGAGGCAAGGGAGGAAATGACAAAGGTTCAGCTAGAGTTGAACCTTCAGATCGTCGAGTTGTGATTAAAGGCACAACCTTCCACCCCTCTAGAAGTCAGAGAACAACGTGCTAGCACTATCACAGTGGGACTAGATGAAATTGGTAGTGCAGTGCGAGATTGCACCAACATATTGGAAGAATTAATTGAGGTCCTCACAAATCTGCAGGAGGATACCAACATCCAATGCTTAGAGATAAAGACATAAGAACTCCAACAGAAGTATTATAGCATCAAAGGAACTGCACAGACGATGGCCCTCACTCAGAGGCTCGGGCGGGTGTAACAGGCCAAATCGCTAATAGAATAGTTGGACATAGCACGACACAGTCCTGAAGGCATGCGTTCAGCGTTGGATCGACGAGGCCTTCACCATCACAACAGAAATTGAAGGCAAGCTTGCACAAATGGAGGGATACATGCACTGATGTAGAGAAGCACTTCTGACATCGTGGTCTCGGAACAATGCATGCAGCAGATCTAGCAAGCAGCAACTCAGTGTGTTGCTGACCTTGTCGCAATTTGAGCACAGTTGGAGAGACTCCACGCAAAGATCTTTACGCCAATAGAGTGACTTGAGGGTGAGTCATGATGTTTGTGTTGGGGGCCTGTTGGGCATGGAATCCCCCAAAGACATGTTTTGGGGCTTAAAGCCCACGTTTTGACTGAGTCTTCTTGTAAAAGCTCCACAAATTATGGGCGCGGGGCGCGAAATTCTAATAGAGTCACAGGGTTGTCCACCCTAGTTTTTGTAATGTAATGTCGGCTGGATAGACCTACGCATGGTCCATGGAACATGGGATTGTATAAATAGAGTGAGGCTCTAAGTGTATAAGATAACTAATAGAAGATAGAATAAAGAAAAAGAGGGGAAGTCTAAGGGATGGAGTCGAAGTGTAAAGTGTGTCTGTGGATCATAGAGTAGGAGAAGGCTTTGCAACTGAGTGTACAGAGGCCTAGTAGACTGTAACTGAGTGCGGAGAGCCCTACAACTGAGTGTGTAGGGCAGGTCAAGTCTATAACCGTTGGGGGAATCAATAAAGAGAAGTTTTACTATAATTGTTGTATCTTTTCCTAGTTTAATGCATGATTGGATATAATTTGCAAGTATATTGTTTATTTGTTTCCTGAACCTATATGAATGTTTTGTATTACTAATTATAACTTAATAAATTCGAGTAGGCGAAGGTAATTAATTAGTACTAGAGATAAGTAAGATCTTGGGTAATAGTGCAGAGTGCGGCATAACCCCTAGTTAGGGCTACGGGAAGGCAGGGTATTAAGTTGCAAGGAACGGGAAAGTGTGTGAAATAACCTGTGTGCAAGAACAAACAGAGGACCAGTCAAACCTCTTAGACATCTCAATGGTGCGGAAACCTGGTTTTAGCACCTTCCCATACTACTTCGGGTGAGACCTCAGTCTACGCTCCACAAACTGTTGTCGAAAGGGCTAGTAGTATAGGGATTTGTTTGGCTAATTAACTTTGAACATGGTTCAGGCCCCAACAAGCCAACAACCACCGCTCGGTCCATTTGGCCCTTAACAAATTTCGGTGGCCTTCGGTCTGCCATGTGGCGTCCCCTGGCTGGGCCACATGGCAGCTTGTTGTTGGCCACCAACTGACTATCCTTATCACATCACATCAATGCCATTGAAATCATGCCACTTGGCACCACCTAATTCACTGGAGGAAAATAGTCAAGGCACAGTCACCTTGCCACATAGGCATGCCCAGTCAGCACCACATCATAAGTATGGACTACTGACTGGACTGTCATATTTTTTGTCAAAATTTGCATATTTAAAAAAATGAACAAAACATGTTTCTTGAAGGATACAAAGTCTGTTTCGCATTAAACGAGTTGTGTCGAATTTAGGATGACAAGAAATACGTGGCCATTTAGGTTCCACACTAACCTAAGAACTTTGAATTTTGAGCAAATTTTTGAGCACCTGATCACTCCTTCCCATTGGAAGCTTTTTGACCCTAAAATATCACATTCGATTGTTTAGTAGGTGAGGGTACATTTTGGCCTTGGAAGGATACGTTCCTTTGAGCCCCACTCGAAGGTAGTCCACACTCCCTCGTTTTGAAGACCTTGTTCTTCTATCAAGAATGGTGTCTAGTTGTAGTTCATCAAGGCATTCAGGAGAGAAATCTTCAATGGAAAGAATTTGAATATTCTCTCCTTGATATTCAATCAAAGGAGGCTCATACAACCTTAAATTTTCCATACTAAAAACAACATAAATTTGCATACATGAAGGAAAATACAACCTGAAGGCATTGTCACCAACCTTTTCTAGAATTCTAAATGGACCATATCAAATTGGTTTCAGCGTTTTACCTTCTCCTTGGAGCCTCTCTTTGCCAATGTGAAGCTAAACTTCATCACTGACTTGGAACTTGTGATCTACCCGATGCTTGTCGTGCCTTGACTTGTAGTTGCCTTGGCTCTTTTCTAGTTGTTCTTGAACTCTTTGGTGTACCAATTGGATTTGTTCAATGAACCTCTTATATTTTTCCATGTCACCATCAATATAAACATCCTTCTTACCAAGATGGTACAACAAATTATGATGCAAATGGTAATCAAATTCCCCTACTTGGTTCTCTTGACTCAATATTAAATGTACATTTTAAAAGTATGCATATTTCTAAACATAAATTTCATGCAAAACAAAATTATACTTGAGTAAAGTAGTTGCACTAACCATAGGCCTAGAAAAAATATCATCAACCTTGTTGTATATACCTTTCTTATACCTGCTGAACAAGTGGAATTGTTGTAAAGATCTCATCCATTGAAAGTGCCTTGATTGTTGCAACTTTGTCACTGCACCATTGAAAATTTATAAATGACTTGAAATGGGCTTACCATATTGCATGAGGACTACACCCATGGAATAGTCACTTGCAAGTATATGAGCTGAACTAACCTTTTCTTTCAAGACATCAAATGCCTTTTGTTTCTTACCTCCCCACTAGAAGACCTTTTCCACCCTAGTAAATGCATGCAAATGAGCAACGACGGAAGAAACGTTAGCAATAAACTTTCCCCAATATTGGGTTTCTCCCAAAAAATTTCTCACTCTATTGACTGTATTGGGCATTGGCCAATTCACCATGACATCGACCTTGGAGGGGTCTATCTTCAACTCACCTCCTCCAACAATATGCCTCAAGCACACCAAATAAGTTTTACCGAATTCACACTTTGACATCTTCAAAAATAATTGTTCTTTATTCAAGACATCAAGTAATTTTCTCACATGCATGACATCTTCATCAAGAGATTTTCTAAAAACTAAAATGTCATCTAAATAGACTATCTCATCTAGAAATGTCTCCAATACATCATTCATCATACACACAAAATTAGTAGCAGCATGGCAAAGATCAAAAAGCATAACTAGCCATTCAAACAAACCTTTGTTTTGAATGTCATCTTTCATGTGTGTCTTTAAGCAATTCTACTTTGATGATAGCCACTCCTTAAGTTCCACTTAGTGACATGCTTTCTATTCTTCTTAGGCACCAAAACAATAGGTGACCCATATGGTGAAGGAGATGGTCGGATGATCCCTTTGTTAAACAACTCTTGGGTTTGCTTTTGTATTTCTGCATTTTCCATTATTGACATCCTGTACATGCCAATATTAGAAAGATGATAATATTTTTACAATGGCATTTCATGTTGGATTCCCATCTTGGGAGGCAATCTCTTTGGTTTCTGAAACATCTCATCATATTGGTTAACTACATCAACACAATCAGATTTCAATTTTGTATCACAATATTCAAAAGCTT
Source organism: Pinus taeda (assembly GCA_000404065.3). Lineage (NCBI taxonomy): Eukaryota > Viridiplantae > Streptophyta > Pinopsida > Pinales > Pinaceae > Pinus > Pinus taeda. The sequence goes on from APFE030221878.1 coordinate 72,514, forward strand.
CATAATCAACATCATTCTTTGGTTTGATAACAAGAAGTACTAAATTATTGCTTGAATTCACCAGTCTTCTCATTTTCCCTACATTAACTAATGAAAGATTTAGTTTCTTGCAATGAGCTCTCATAATATACTCCACACCATCTTTGAACAAGTGGTACCTTTTTTCATGGTGATAGAATATTTCTTTTCTATCATAGAGGTAAGGACTACCCAAAAGAATTCTTGAAATATCAAGCGGTGCAACATCTAATTCAAATTCATCAATGAAGTTTGTTAAGATTGCAAACTGAAGAATACATTTCTTTGTAACTTGTAAGTTTGTGTCCTTGCATATCCAACCCAGTGGATATGGCTTGGGATGTGGAATGGTTTCAAGATTAAGGCTCTTAACTAAGTCTTCAGATAACAAGTTGGCTTGAGACCCACTATCAAATAGTGTGTCAACTTTTGTATGTTTTGCAATAACCCTCACATGAAATAATTCAATCCTTGTTTCTTCATTTGGATTGCTAGTGTGACAATTTGATGTACTAGTGCTAGCAATGGATTCTTTTCCTTTTATACCCATGGCTATAATTTTAGTTTCGTCACCAGAATTGGATCCCAAATCCTCTTGAATGATTGCAGTTGTCTTTTCTTTTCCTTTGTTGTTGAGTTTCTTAGGCCTCATCTTTAGATGAATCTTCAGACACTGATCTTCATCGTGACCCTCTTTGGAACAATGTTTACATATTGTGTTTTATTCTTCCTTTTTAATGGATGAATTTTTCTTTCCTTACCTTTGAAACCCTTTTTCTTTTTCTTTACCCTTAAATGGATTTTTGTTACCCTCTTCTGGAATATTTTTCCCTCTTTCCTAAAGATGATTGGCTTGCACACAAACCTCATCTAGACTATTGGGATTAAATATAAGGATCATATGCCTAAGGTAACTATGTAAGCCCCCTATATATGTCAACAACATGTCTTCTGATTACAAATCTACACGTAACATTAGAAACCTTATTCTAAATTCTTGGGTGTAATCTTGCACATTTTGACCTTTAAGTTGTCTAAAGTTCTGCGAATTCATGATGGCTTTTTGGATATATTCTAAATGATAAAATTGTATTTTAATTGCAGCAATGAAATTAGACCAAGAAATTGAGATCTTACCATGATATTTTATCTTTTATTGTGTCTTGGCTTCCCACCATACTAGTATTGCACCCTCCAGTCTCAAGGAAGTTAGTTGAATATTTGTGTCATCATCTTGAAGGTTTTGAATTCTACAATATATCTCCAATTGATGAACCCAATTGTCAAGCTTCTTTGCATTCAATTCACCATTATACATAGGCAGCTCAAATTTATTATCAAGTTTCAATAGGGGTTTTTTACCAATTCCTTTTGAGGTATGTTGATGTGTATAAGTAATGGTTGTATTAGTGGAAGCGGATGAAGATTCCTATGAAGACGAAGATGAAGATGATTGTGGAGATGGTGGAGGTTTACCTCCATTTCCATTACCTCCTCCTCCTCAAGAACCTTCTCCTTTTAGAGGCTTGGAACTTTCATCGTGTAGTCTTGTATTCCTCTCTTCATAAAGGACTTTCACCATCTCTATTGTGTCAAAGAAAGCCTTCCTAAAAACCTTCTCATCCTCTGACATATTTTGTAGGCTCTCCTTCATGTGACATGCTTGCTAAAGCTTCAACTGCAATTTGAGGTAGAACTGGTGGTGGAGATTGTGGCAAAATTTCTCTCCTTCTCCTTGACCCAACTTCGGGACCTTCAACTAGCTTTCCTTCTCTTCTCTTGAGCTTCAACCTTGTAAGCATCACATTCACTTACAAACAGTTAAATCCTTCTTGCACAAAGAAAACCAAGAGCTCTAATACCAAACTTGATCTGAATGGGAAAATTAGATTTGTTGTGCTAAATTCCTCTTTAGAATATTTAAAAGTGATTAAGGATTCATGATGTTCATTGAAATATTTATCATGAGTTTTTGAGTGTTTCTATGTAAATTTCATGTACAAATTAACATAAAAAATGACTGAATAACAGCATACAACATACAAGAACATCACCAAAACATTATCACAATAGCACATGATGAAAGAGTTCACCCCGCCTAGGATAAGTCTCCTTGGTCCAGCTTCTAATAGCTTGGCCCTCTCTATTATGCTCAAAAGTGAGAATACATCAGTTCACAATGCTCAAACAACTTTGAAACCTACTCCAATGGCTCAAGAATGCCCAAAAATTCCTGTCTAGTCTCTTCCAGCTCCCTAATTGGTCAAAACTTGAAGAAGTTATGGCCTCCCCTAGCTCTTACACTATTTTCTCTACAATTTCCCCAAAATCAGGCACCATCCTACAAATTTTCCCCAATTTCTGCTAACTGGGTGTCGATTCTGCCAAATTCTGGGTGAATCTATGAGAGTGATTAAATACCCAATGTGGCCTTATTTCCAATAATTCAGGCTGCATGGGAGGGCCATGTCCCTAGGGCTAAGGCCAAAAGCCCACCCCCGCTGGCCAGGCCCCCACTTTGCTCCGCCCACAATTTTGTTGGGTTGCACACACCTAGAGGCTAGCCCCCCATGGGCTGGTCCCTTTTCCGAATGGCACAATACTTCAAATTTAAATATAATTTGCATGCCATAATATAATAAGACATATAGTGGTGTGGTGGTAGATAGAACTATTTTTTGGACAGAGGTTTGGTGTTCAAACCCTGCCTGGTTCATTTGGCCCTTAACAAATTTTGGTGGCCCTCGGGATGCCACATGGCAGCCCCTAGCTGGGCCACATGGCAGCCTATGGTTTTCCACCAACTGACCAACCATATCACACCACGTCAGCGCCAATGAAATCGTGCCACTTGGCACCACCTAATTCACCGGAGGAAAATACTCAATGCATGGTCACCCTACTACGTAGGGATGCCCAATCAATGCCACATCAACAGTATGGAAGTGGTGTGATTTAGGATGTTGATAGTCATGTGCCTGTGCAAATATTGTTTAGAGAAAGGATGAATCCATGCAGGTACCAGGGATATGTTGCAACGATGAGCACTATGATTCAAGTTAAACCTTCCACATTCGAAGAAGTCGTAAAATAAAAGGTTTGGAAAGATGCTATGGACAAGGAATATGAATATATTATGAAGAATAATGTATGGGATGTTGTGTTGAGACTGAAGGGGAAAACTATGGTAACTTCGAAGTGGATATTCAAGATCAAGCATGGAATTGATGGAAGCATTGAAAAATACAAGGTGAGGTTTGTGGCTCGAGGATTCTCCCAGGAAGAGGGAGAAGATTATGATGATGTATTTGCACCTGTGGCTCAATATAAAACCATTCGTTCGATAGTTTACCTTTCCACAAGTCAAGGATGGACACTTCATCAAATGGACGTAAAGACTGCATTCCTCCATGGCATGCTACAAGAATAAGTATACATTGAACAACCAGAAGGATTTGAAGTAGAAGATAGAAATACAAATGTTTTTAGATTAAAGAAGGCATTGTGTGGATTGAAGCAAGCCCCAAGAGCATGGTACGCCCACATATACATTTATTTGGTGAAGTTGGGATTCACAAGAAACAATGTTGATCCCAACTTCTACTTCAAGGTAGTCCAAGGTATGCCACTAATTTTGGTTTTATACGTTGAAGATATATTCCTAATATGCAATGAGCCTCTAATTATCGAGTGTAAGAGGGATTTATCCCCTGAATTCGAGATGAAGGTCCTTGGACTCGTGCACTATTTTCTAGGCCTTGAGCTATGGCAAAGGCCTGGTGAGATTTTCCTTTCACAATGAAAATATGTTGTGAAGTTGTTGGAAATATTTGGAATGATATAATGCAGGTCCCTACCTACACTGATGGAAATGAACTTCAAGAAGTTATGTGGAGAAGCTGCAAGACCCGATTTGATGAATCCATCCAAGTATAGATAGTTGATTAGGGCTCTGATGTTCCTTGTGAACACCCGTCCAAACATATGTTATGCAGTGAACACATTGATTCAATTCATGACTGAGCCTCTCCATGCACATTGGACCACTGCCAAACACATTTTGAGATATTTGCAGGGGATGATTACACTTGGTCTAATATACTTTGTTAGAGATGTTTAACTTCATGGATACACCGATGCTAACTGGGCGAGAAATGTTATCGATAGAAAGAGTACGTTGGGATGTTGGTTTAGTCTTGGATCCACCATGATATCTTGGATGAGTAAGAAGCATAAATTTGTAGCATTGAATACCGCCAAGGCAGAGTATATTATCACTAGCATGGCTAGTTGCAAAGCAGTTTGGTTGAGAAAGCTCTTTGGAGAACTGTTTGAGTAGGTCCTAGACACTATAGTGATATATTGTGACAACAAGAGTGGGATCCATCTGGTAGAGAATCTTGTGTTTCATAACAAGTCCAAATACATAGAGATATGGTATCAGTTCATTCGTGATATGGTATAAAGAGGATTCATTCAAATCCATCTCATATTGACAGATGAGTAGATTGCAGATATTCTCACAAAGGCTTTTCCAAAAGGAAAGTTCTTGGTCTTTAGAGAGCATATTGGAATGATGGATGTGACCCCTCATGATAAAGGGCACCATTGATCGAGGACACTGAGCCATACTCTTCCGCCCTATCTAATCTCCCAGGGTGAGGAATTAAGATAGAGGGCTCATGGGGTTGATGGAACTCTAGAAAATAGGGTATCACCCCTATCTATTACCCATAAGGTTAAAGTAGTATTTCACCCTATCTTGGTCTTTGCAAAGTATACCCCAGTTGGCATCATACACACAAGATGGACTTGTTGGGATTATCCCTCCCCGTTTGGCCAACGAGTGAGGAGGCTTGCGGGCATGAGATCCTTACCTTTGGTAAGTCATGTATCTCACCCAAGCTAGGATTATGATGTAGGTGTTCTACCACATGCTTCTTAAGGGTCATCGTTGGGAAGATAGATAGCCCATAGTTGGGTTGAGTAGTAGTTCCCTACATCATCTATTGCTCAATATGGGTTGATTTGTAGCTCCCCCATGACATATTTCTGGGTAGTAGCCTGATGACATATTTCTAGGTAGTATTCCAATGACATATTTCCAGGTAGTAGCCCGATGACATATTTCTAGGTAGTAGTCGACTAACAGATATTCCGGGTTGTAGCCCATTGATAGAGGGTGCTAAATTTTTCTCCCCATGATTCTTTTTCTTTATATTTGAGAATATTTCAGTAGATAGAGCTAAGCATATTTGTTCACATGATCATAGGATGACACATTGATCGATGGACAATTTTTACAGGTGGAATTCTCACTAGTTGAGAGGGAATGTTAAAAATATGAAACTACGACCAAATTTAACTTTGGGAAACTCATTTGATGGAGATGATGATGGAATTGAGTTCCTTTTTTCGAGAGGACCAAAATCAACCTAAATATCACCTCATTCAAACAAGTAGAAGTTGGTTTTGTGATTTGTGCACCCACTCATGGATATTGGATCAAGTCGGTTTCACTCTCATGCACACTAGGATAGGTCGGCCTCAACATCAAATGGATGTTGTTGGACACCCCTCGAAGCCTATAAATACAAGTGATCTAGAAGCTCATTTGGACATCATCACATCCAAGCATATTCTTATCTTCTATCTGATTTGGTTCAACAAGATTGAAGGAGGAAAGGTCGTACAAGGGTCTGAAGTCACAGATCTGAAGTTCGCACAAAAATTAGACTTTATGTTCAATATGCACACACAACACAAGAAAATATCATCTACAGATGCACACATGTTAAGGCCAAGGGAGCATTTAGGAGCTACAGATGTATGCACACTAACCTAAAGGGATCATCTAGGGTTTTGACTACAATTGACGATGATCTGAAGTTTTCTTAAGCTGTATGAAGTCTAAATCAAGTTGTCTTTGATTTATTCTGCCACTGTAAACTAGTTTCTAAAGATTTTGGTTTTTATTGTTGATCATATTATATTGGGCTCAATGTACTCTCTATTGAAAATTTTATGACAATCTAATAGAATAAGAATTTCAAATGGTTTTCCCCCAGTGGGGGTTTTTCCTGGTCTTTGACTAAACCTATTGTCTCTTGTTGATGTCCTGATTGTCTTCTTTGTCATTGCATATATTGTTCTATCTTCAATTACTGTTGATGAATCGAAAGACTAATTGTAATTGGAAATATTGCTAGTTGAAGTTTGGAATTAGGCTAAAGTAATTGATACATCATAGAAGAATGTGAAAATTAACAAGACTAACATAAAGGGCTTCCTTTACTCCACCAAGTTATCCCTTAGCATAAATTTGAGTTAGCTTTCCATCTCAGCTTCATTCCTACAATTTTTGAAGTTGACTTACATGTTCAATTCCTGCAATTACCCTTAAATCTTTAACACGAGTGGCAGAATCTTCATCCCTTTTGTTTGACATTTTTTCCACAATTTTTCTTGTCTTTTCTCTTATAATTTAAACTTTGCTCCTTATTCATAACATTTCAATTGTAGAAAAATTTCATTATTTTTGGGTGATCACAATAGGATGAATACTCAAGTATTTATAGTCTCTATAAGCTAGTCGAATCCCTTCATGAGACCGACTTGTGCTTTCTTGGGCCAGCTTGGTGGAGGAGGTAAAACTAACATTTTTGACTTAATAAAATTTATTTCTTGAGTCAAAAATCCCAATGAGGGTCTATAATACGATAACAAAGACAAATACTCTAGACACAAACCCGAGAAGCCTACAATATAGGCTTTGACCTATTGACTATAAACCCAAGCATAAAACACATGCTTTAATAAGTCAATATTTATTTAATAAAAACATAATTTTCTTCTATTTTTACCAAATACATTACGTCATGACTTAAATACAATTATCAAGACTAACACTAGTAACATTCTTCAACACCAGGTGCCATATTTGATCAAAACACCATATTCTTTCTGCACCACGTTTTTCCATTAATCATGAGAAATAGCTTTGTTATGAATATAATTCATAGCAAGTAAATAAAATAAAAAAATGTAAATATTAAATAATCAAATATTGGTTATTTTAAATAGTCATTAATTTAAGAAAAAAGGCATGTCTTCACAAAAGGACACCTGCTTAGGTATATATGCGGGTCCTCATTGTAACATTCATCACTTGTACAATTTTTATATATATTAAATTATTATTACAAAAAGCCTATTTTGTATTTTTACATTTAAGCCAACAAGCTACAGGTTTTGTTGCTTCAGTGGTATCGGAGCCATGGCACACTTCATGAGACCGCCTTGTGCTTTCTTGGGCCGGCTTGGTGGAGGAGGTAAAACTAACATTTTTTACTTAATAAAATTTCTTTTTTGAGTTAAAAATCCCAATGAGGGTCTATAATACGATAACAAAGACGAAGACTCTAGACACAAACCCGAGAAGCCTACAATATAGGCTTTGACCTATTGACTATAAACCCAAGCATAAAACACATGCTTTAATAAGTCAATATTTATTTAATAAAAAAATAATTTTCTTTTCTTTTTACCAAATAGATTACGTCATGCTTCAAATACAATTATCAAGACTAACACTAGTTACATTCTTCAACACCAGGTGCCATATTTGATCAAAACACCATATCTTTCTGCACCACTTCTTTCCATTCATCATGAGAAATAGCTTTGTTATGAATATAATTCATAGCAAGTAAATAAAATAAATAAATGTAAATATTAAATAATCAAATATTGGTTATTTTAAATAGTCATTAATTTAAGCAAAAAGGCATGTCTTCACGAAAGGACACCTGCTTAGGTATATATGCGGGTCCTCATTGTAACATTCATCACTTGTATAGTTTTTATATATATTAAATTATTATTACAAAAAACCTATTGTGTATTTTTACATTAAAGCCAACAAGCTACAGGTTTTGTTGCTTCAGTGGTATTGGAGCCATGGCACACTTCATGAGTCCGACTTGTGCTTTCTTTGGCCGGCTTGGTGGAGGAGGTAAAACTAACATTTTTTACTTAATAAAATTCCTTTCTTGAGTTAAAAATCCCAATGAGGGTTTATAATATGATAACAAAGACGAAGACTCTAGACACAAACCCAAGAAGCCTACAATATAGGCTTTGACCTATTGACTATAAACCCAAGCATAAAACACATGCTTTAATAAGTCAATATTTCTTTAATAAAAAAATAATTTTCTTTTTCTTTTTACCAAATACATTATGTCATGACTCAGATACAATTACCAAGAATAACACTAGTTACATTCTTCAACACTAGGTGCCATATTTGATCAAAACACTATATTCTTTTTGCACCACTTCTTTCCATTCATCATGAGAAATAGCTTTGTTATGAATATAATTCATAGCAAGTAAATAAAATAAATAAATGTAAATATTAAATAATCAAATATTGGTTATTTTAAATAGTCATTAATTTAAGCAAAAAGGCATGTCTTCACTAAAGGACACCTGCTTAGGTATATATGTGGGTCCTCATTGTAATATTCATCACTTGTACAATTTATATATATATTAAATTATTATTACAAAAAACCTATTGTGTATTTTTACATTAAAGCCAACAAGCTACATGTTTTGTTGCTTCAGTGGTATTGGAGCCATGGCACACAATATAATCATGCAAGTCTTTGAACATTGTTCGCTACACAATGTGCCATTACGTTCATGTCCTGATTGTGTTGAGCAGTTTAATAAAATTCAAGAAGTATTTCAGCAATTATAAAAATCATGTGTAGACTTTAAAGCATGTCTAAAGGAAATCAATAATAAGGAAGATGATAGTGACAGTGAGGAAACAAATAAGAAGATTTTGACCAGAATGATGATAATGAAAATGAAGATGTTGTAGAAAATGATCAAGATAATGATTCCAATGAAGCTGATCTTAATGTCAAAAAGGAAGAATTTATTGAAAATACAACACTTAAACATGTAGAATCTATAAAATAGGACGTAAATACAGTTGTAGAGGATGAAGAAATCAAAATTATTTATTTTGATGATGAACAAACAGAAACTATAGTTGAAGGGTTACCACCACCTATATGAATGCAAAGTTCTTGGAAGTAAGGACTAGAACAAAATCATGGAAAAGGGAAACTTCTTATCAATCGTTACAACCCACTTGAGGCCTATGTTGGTAGTGAAAGTATTGGTGATGAGATCATAATTTATGGACGTGATAATATGAATCGAGATTTTGATGGAGATGTAGTTGCAGTGGAGCTTTTGCCTAAGGATTAGTGGGATGAAGGGAAAACAATGAAAATTGTATAAGATGAATAAGATGAAGATGAGGAGGTACACTTAGTTCCGAATAGTGTTGATGATGCTCCTCATGATGCCATTTTGGAGCAGAATTGCAAGGGGCTTGAAGGTCATATTACAACCCATCCAACTGGGTGTGTTATTGGTATAATTAAGCGGAATTAGGATTCATACTGTGGGTCTCTAGAGCCAATGCCTATGCCTACAGGTGGTGGTGGAATTTTTAATGCTTTATTTGTATCTAATGATCAGAAATTACCTAAAATCTGAATTCAAACCTGCCAACTTGGAAATATCATTGACAAGCAAATCATTGTGAGTGTTGATTCATGGGATCAGTTATCATGGTATCCATCTTGTCACTATGTGCAGATGATAGGAGAATTAGGTTATAGTGCTACAGAAACTGGGGTTTTTCTAGTTGAGAATGACATCAACACAATAGCATGTTCTGAACAGGTTCTATCTTGCCTACCACCCTTGCCCTGGACATTACAACTAGAAGATTTGAGTGATCCTCACCAAGAGGATCTATGCCACTTGAGAGTGTTTAGTGTGGATCCACTTGGTTGTAAGTTTATTGATGATGCACTATGTTGTTGATGACTCCCAAATGGAAATTTTGAAGTTGGAGAACACATAGTTGATGTTACAAATTTTGTTCTCCCGGGTACACCTCTTGACGAAGAAGATTCATAACGAGGCGCGTTTGTTTACTTGGTTGAGCAGAGAATGGATATGCTCCCAAAACCACTCACTGAAGATACATGCTCCCTCCGTTCAGATGTTGAAAGATTGGCTTATTCAGTTCTTTGGGAAATGACTCCTTCAGTAGATATTGTTTATGTGAGATTTACCAAAATTGTTATCAAGTCATGTGCAACATTGTCTTACATTAAGGCTCAAGCACAGATGGATGACAGTCAATTGGTTGATCCTATAACAGTCGATCTATGTAATATGAATTCATTAGCAAGATCATGAGGGCCAGAGAGATTGAAAGAGGAGTTCTAACTCTTGCATCTGTAGAGGTTAAGTTTGACATAAATAATGAAACACATGATCCACTTGATATTGGTATTTATCAAATTCGTGGGGCAAATCAAATGGTTGAGGAAATTATGCTAGTTGCAAATTTTTTAGTTGTTGAGAAAATATTAGTACACTTCCCTTTGTGTACACTTTTGAGGTGTCATCCAAGTCCAATACTAGGAATGTTTGAAACCTTGTTGTGCATAACAGAATATGTCAGAGTTGAGCTAGACATTTCATCTTCAAAAGCATTAGCTGATTCTCTTGATCGTGTTGTGGATGATGATCCATATTTTAACAAGTTGGTCTGAATTCTTCCAACACAATGCATGACCTAGGCAATTTATTTCTGCAGTGGAGACCTCACTCCTCCGTAATTCCATGATTATGGTCTTGCATCTCCTTTGTATACACATTTTACATCACCATTTCAACGATATGCAGATGTTATAGTTCACAAATTACTTGCTGCTAACCATACCATTCAACAACCCAACGACTGCTCCTATGTCTGCAAACCCAATCCAACCATATGGAATACCATTCTACCAAACCTTGCACGTCGTCTGTCATCGACATCTAACACACTTCTGATCGGGTTCCTTATGCCAGCCCTTGTCCTATTGTGGCGGTTCAATGGTATAGATTTAAACATCATGACACTTGATACACACGTTGTTGATCCCATGTTTTTTACCACCATTATTGTTTTCCATCCCTATTTTGACCTTTTTTGCACTCCTAAACCTACTCATCTACCATTCTTCTTGTCCTAATCATTGTCCTAATATTCATTATGAGGTAAAATTGTTTATGGTAACATTTTTCTATTTATTAGTGAATTTAAGTAGATATGAGTAGCTAATCCCTAAACTAACTAATTATTATGGTAAAAGGGTAGACATTTTAGAAGATGTGCAAGATGACAGTAGGAGAATGCAGGCAATGAACCATGGTTTCCCACTTTCATACTCAAGAGCCATCTTTGGGTTCGGTACCTAACAACGCAGGGGATAAGAGGTTGTATGCTTCTAGATGGCAAGCTACCTCCAACCATGCTTGAATGTGTTCGATTCCAACCATGATAAAGATCCTCATTATCCTCTCTGAATGGAGCAGACACCAAGATTAAGGTCAGTTGAAGGTTGTTAAACTCATTTGGACAAGTTGTTTGAGCCATCCGATATGAAGGAATAGATTAGCTCGGTTGTTATGATTTATTATCCATAGTTCAGTTTGTTTTAACTTAGTTAAATGGCTATAAAAGGCTGTGATGTAATACATTAGAAGCTAGCGAACAGAAGTTGAAGTTGTTACTGTGTATCCCTTATATCCCTTGACTTATTATTTTTGAATCAAAGATGTCCACAATGGTTCTGCATTAAGTTTGAGTTAATTGTTTGATGATTCATTGTGGATGATGAGTTAATTGTGATCAAAATTTCTCACTTGATGTAAGTTAACCAGCTCCCAGGTGTGGTCGGGCCCACCCATCTGGGTTTAGCTTTGTAATATTACGTAGTACTATCTCTGTGCGATAGACATAGTCTATTCTTCAGTTACCTACACTGCATTTTTAGTTTACCTGCTGCGTGGAGGGTTTTCTCAAGTTTTGATCGATTGTATTATGTTGATGTTATGATGTTTATAAACCTCATTATTTCAGAGATCCAAATCTAAATCTCTGGTGTAATCATCATTTTTGCTTTCAGGAAAAATACCTACTCTGTTCCTGAACCTTACACATTGTATTGGAATTTGATTTTCATAGATGTACATGAAGTTTACATTGTCATTAAATGATTCTAAAGAGTTAGTTTATCTATTGACAACACAGAAACTACTTTCAAATACTTAAATTGAACAATGTATTTAGAGGCTAGAGATGAATGGAATTTGAGTTAATTTAGATTGAGATCATTCAATTTCAAAATCATTTCTCTTGTTTCCTTTAGTCATTAATCGATTGACTCTCTTATGGATTGTTTCTACAAGAGTATGCGGCATAGGAAGTACTTGTTTTAGGTTGATTATTTGAATAATGCGAATGGCATGAGCTTGGTTTAATTTAAGTTGATTGGTTTGATGTTAGATTATTTGCATAAATGTGTGTACAATAGGAGAACTACTTTTAGAATATTGATTGGAGTGATTTGTTATAGCTTTAGTTAGTTTCATTTGTCAAATAGATTTCTCAGTTGATAAGTAGACTGTGTGGATTAACCTTAAAATGCAAAAGAGTGTTTCATGTGTTAGTTGTTAAAGCAATTTCATTAGTTTCATTTGGATGTTGATTCCCCTGTTTCATTTGTTAGTTGTTAAATAAGTTTCATTAGTTTCGTTTGGACTATTGATTCCCCTATTTCGTTTGAATGCTTGGTTATATTTCCCATAACTTAGATGCCTAATTGGATTTCAACAACAGAGCATTACTTTTGAATAGGGTTACTTACAGTTTGTGGATTGGTACGAGAGTAGGGTAATTTAGAGTATAGTTTCTCATAGTTATTTGTTTGATTGCTATGTTTAAGTAGAATTAATGCTTGAAACCGCTCTCATTCCTATGATCAATTAGGGACCTGGATGTAGTTTGGTTGAGAATACAAAATCAAGTTGGTAAGTTAAGAGTGAAATGGAGTGTCCAGTTTAGTACTTAACTTCAAGATCTTTGGTGTTGACGAGCTAGTAGAGTAATGAATCATTGAGTACAGATTGATTGTTTAAGCTAAAATTGGATTGCTATTATAAGTAGTGAAGCTTTATTTCCTTTGAGTGTGGACTGTAGGAATTAGAACCAAAACTTGAGCGTTTTGATTGATTAAGTCTTGTATGACTAGGTATTCATTCTCATCACTTGAATTAGTGGTGAGTCCATTAGCTTGTTAAGTTCATATTTCAATCCTAGGTTAAGTTCGTAAATATTTTTGAAGTCTTTAGATTAAATTTGATTGTTGGGTATACTCGTAATAGCTAGATGTTTGATTTCTTTTAAGTTTGAAAGCATTAGTGTGTTTATTACCCCACTGATTATTATAAGGAAATATTAAAACTCTAATCTATAACTAAACAAAGAAAGTGCAAGACAACTTGTGCTTACAAGTCTGGATTGACATATAAATATTAGGAGATTAATTCACCAATTTAATCTCTCAACATTTTGGCGTCATTGCCAGGGAAGTTGTCAGTTCTTATTCAGGTAACCATTATCATTTGAGTTTCAGGATCTTGTAGGACTATCTAAGGGTGGAGAGGGTATGATAAGATGTGAGTGAAGAGCCACACATCCACTTTTGTGGGGTTGCTCCAATGTCTGACCAATCACTGCTTGTTCTTGAGTTTCTATTTCTTTTATCTTATGCGTAGGAGTACATGTAGACCTAGGGATAGCAAGGGTAGATTTATTTCCAGTTCTAAATTTCCTACAACTTTTGGATCAATCAATATACCCATTCTTACCACTGCTAATCGATATGAAGGTCTGAGACAAGAAGGAGGAAGTGTTGATGCTAATATGGTTTCAGATCAAGAATTCTTAGATAGAGGGGAAAGGATCATTCAACAGGTTGTCTTTGACAAACCTGTAGAAGAACCAGTGGAATAGAAAGACAACTTGGATGAGCAATCGATCAACATCAACCGTGTCCCAATACCCCCTAGTCATACCATAATCAGCAAACCCCAATAGGTGCTAGTTGCAAAAATGGATCACCAAGAATAGGGAGAAGGTCCTCAACACAACAGGAACCTCTTTAGAGGGGGCAACTAAGAAGACGAAGAGGAGGTTACCTTTGGATTTCTTATCCTAGATGTGACTCATGACATCACAATGAAAAGCATTCTAATGACATCTCTCCCATTATTCTACGGTAAATCATCTAAGATCCTAGTGCCTTTCTTTTTGAATTCAATATTTTATGTCATAGTTATAATTACTATGACAATGCTCATAAGCTTAAATTGTTTCTCACCACATTAAAGGATGCAGCCCTTAGGTGGTTCATGAGTCTAGGGAAACACACTATATACACATGGGATGACATGAGATCAGTTTTTCTTAAAAAGTATCAATATTTCTATAAAAGTAGGGACATCAATGATATCCTTAGGATGCAGCGAAATGAAGATGAAAACCTAGAAGAGTATCTTGAATAGTCCCTATACAACTTCCAAAAATCTCGTGGGTCCAACCTACATTAAAAGATTATCAGAATTGTGTTCCTAAAAGGGTTGAGAGATGATTTCATTGAAACGTTAAACCTGCTTAGTGGTGGAGACATTTATAAAAATAAATTTGCTGAAGTCATTAAGCTTTGTTGCACCTATTCTAGAAGCCAAGCTAAAGCAGGTAAAAATCTTCAATAACTTAGAGACAATTCTAGAGACTATGTGCAAAAGAAAACTGCGGCTAATGTTGTTACAAGAGTTGAGCTGGGAAACCTAATAGAAAAATTTAAAACTATTATCCTGAACACAATCAATGACCAGCTAGACACCATGAAAATTAAACAAAAGCAAGAAGCCGAGAAAGCAGTCATGGCAGTATTTTGTTCCAAGTATAAGCATAAACATGCAGAAAGGGAATGTCCTTTAAACACCATTTATGTCTGTGGAATCTTTACCCTAGAACACCCGACCGAGAAGTTCCCATTACATCCCAGCTTATAGGCCATCTACAAGGGGAACGTTGAAATTGTTGACCAATCTCAAGCGACCAAAAGACCCACCTGGAGAGGCCAGAGTCAGAATGTGTTTCCGGGTCCAAATCCTTAAGGTTATAGCTAGACTCAGCCATGGACCTTCCCTGCAACCTACCCTCCTTGGGTTGATCAGCAAACAAAAAATACTTCCTAGGGCCAGAATTGGAGAACAAACCCCTATGCCAACATCTATCAACCCTAGCCCCAATTCTATGTGCCTTATCCAAATATTCCAAGTACTTCATATAATCTGACCATGCAAACCTATTAGCAAGCGTATAGCCCTAATATGTATCAACAAACTACGCTGCCAGAATCTCCTTTGCATCAATTATTACCTGCACCTACTACCCATCATCTTTGTAGGCACCTGCTAACATAAACCCACCCCACCCTACACTATTGCCTACATAACCCGTATCTAACCCAAGTCATAATAGGTTACCTCAACCAATGCAGAACATTGATATTTAGCCTTTTCCTACATACATGATCACTTCCATTCCTATGAATGAAATCCAATTACAATCAAGAAAGACAATCAATAAAGGAAAATTAGTTATTGTCATCCAAGAAGAGGTACCCTCCACGTCATTTGAAAATCATTCACAAAATGAAAAACAACAACAATCACATAAAGAAGAATCACTTGAACCACCGTACCTGGAAAGACTAATTGTAAAGAAAGAAGAGATATCACTTGAATATGATTTAGAAAATGAACGTAGGAATGTCCACATCAAAATTCCGCTCTTACAAGCAATTAGGGACATTCCCATATATAAAAAAATTGTTAAGAATCTATGCATTAAGAAACTGGGGAGAAAGGGGCATAAAGACTAGAATGTCAAACTCATGAGCCAAATGTCCACTGTGATTTTTGATATTCCTGCTAAATATAATGACCCTGGGAAACCCATTGTCACCATTGAGATAAATCGATTACTCTTGCCAAATATTATCGTGGATCTAGGGGTAGCAATAAATTCAATGACCTATGAAACAATGACATCATTACAACTTTGTGGACTTAAAACCACCCCCATCCTTTTAAAAATGGCAGATAAATCCATCGTTAGACGAATAGGATCCCTGGAGGACATGGTAGTTACTATTGCCTCTTGGAAATACCCCATAGATTTCATAGCCATTTCTCAAAAAACCTCTAGGCTCGGACACTCGGTGGTCCTAGGACAACCATGGCTAGCAACTATTGATGCCATCATTGGATGAAAAAATGGGGATATGATTATTTCTAATGGTCGTCAAATTCAAACATTATCTATTTTTCCACCTACTCAAATAGCTGCCAAAGTACCATTATGGCCTAAAAATCCATATGGAGACGAGGAGTGTATGTTTCCCTTATTAACATCAGACTAGTCTAGAGGTCTCGAGGAACATTTTGGCGAACATGTTTTGCATCAGTTTTTAGCTAATACCTCTTGTATCAATTATCCTGTCTCTTTTAATGGTTATCAGCATGTGTTTAGTGATGAGTTTCAGGAAACCTGCCACCTAGTTGTCTTTTCCTCTTTTGTAGTAGTGGAGGAAAGCCAGGAGCTCACCACAGAACCTGTGGAAAATTTTGAAGGGAAAATCTTACATATTAGTACAGGATTGACTACAAAACAGAGGCAGCAACTGATGAGTATGGTTCGCGAACAAACTAGAGCATTCACATGGGATTACTTGGATATGAGGGGAATACATCCAGACACTTGCATCCACCATATCTATACAAATGAAGAAATGAGACCTATTGAACAACCACAAAGGCATATGAACCCAGCATTAAAAGACATTGTTAAAGATGAGCTTCAGAAAATTTTGGTCGCAAATTTCATCTACCCCATTTCTGATAGTAAGTGGGTGTCACCTCTAGTAGCAATTCCAAAGAAGAACAATAAGTGGTGGATCTGCATTGACTATAGAGAACTAAACAAGGCCACATTGCGCAACTATTTTCCATTGCCCTTCATTGATCAAGTCCTCCACACGCTTTTAGGTAAGAAATAATTTTCATTTCTAGATGGGTATAACAGGTGCAATCAAATACAAATAACCGAAGAAGACCAGGAGAAGACTACCTTTACACATCCATGGGGTACTTATGCACATAGGATCCTTCCCTTTGGTCTTTATATTGCCCCTGCCATTTTTCAAAGAGCTGTACTTTCCATTTTATCTGATCTGATCCATGATTGTGTGGAGGTCTATATGGATGACTTCACAATCTATGGAGATGACTTTCTACGGGCTTTGGAAAATCTAGAGAAGGTATTGATTCGTTATCAAGAAGTTGATCTGGCCCTTAGTAGCAATAAATGTAGAATGATGCAAACTAAGGGAATTGTTCTAGGCCATCATGTGTCATTTGAAGGGATTCAAGTCAACCCAGCAAAAATCAAGGTAATTTCGCGTATCCCCATTTTGAGCTCACAAAAAGAGGTAAGAATTTTTCTAGGGCACATAGGATATTATCGACGATTTATTGAGAATTTCACAACAATTGCAACACCATAGAATTGTTAACTAAAGATGCT
Organism: Pinus taeda; assembly: GCA_000404065.3. Classification (NCBI taxonomy): domain Eukaryota; kingdom Viridiplantae; phylum Streptophyta; class Pinopsida; order Pinales; family Pinaceae; genus Pinus; species Pinus taeda. The sequence goes on from APFE030221878.1 coordinate 90,119, forward strand.
GACTTTGTATGGAATGTTGACTGTGAACAGGTTTTTCAGTTACTGAAGGAAAGACTTTTTATAGTGTTGGAAATAATACTGAGAGGGGGGTGAATAAGTATTATCAGATCAATAATTTTATTTCTCAAACAAATTTATATATGCTACTTCAGTGAAGTGAACTAGCGTGTACACACAACTGTGATTAGAGAAACCAACGTATATCAAGAGAACTTGTGATTTAGACAATTTATCATGTGTTGATCTTAAACCAGTACATCAGTAACTTATTAGAAAGTGCAGTAAAAGCAGAATAAAGCATCACACATAAGCAACACACATGAACACCAAGCTTTAAGGTGGAAGCCCAATGTGGGTGAAAACCACCTACTTTTGTTGTCTCTATCTTCTTTTAATAATAATAAAATATGTTTATAATCTTGTACTAGTGCAGACTCATACCAATACGCAGGCTTCTACCTACAGAAGGTTACAACCTTCTCTCGTTGTCTATGTTGAAAAATGTGCAACAAGAAATGTTAAATTTAGAATGTGCTAAAAATAGACCTGCTAAAAATAGCATGCTTAAAAATAGTAGTTTGGCCAGTGAGGTCATTGGCCACATTGGGTGAGAGGTGAAACTGCTAAAAATAGAAAGTTCTAAAAATAGCATTTTTGGGTCCCTTCCTATTTATAGCAATCCCTAGTCTATCTATAGGAAGTAAAATTAATCTTTCTCTTAACAGCAGTTGGAAATATTAATTAACTAATTTAATGAGTTAATTAGTTAAGAAAATTTGAATTTCAAGTCTTTGTGAGCATGCACATGAGTTGTCCCACTGATTGAGGAATTTATCCTTAATTTCCTCCACTGATTGAAGGAATAAGTATGAGTTCTATAATGAGAGAATTAATTGACTTAGTTCTAACTCGTCAAGTCCAGTTAGATTATTTTAACAAGTTGTTAAAATAATAAAATATAGTTTATTAATGCTTGCATGCATGTGACAACTATTATTTTAGATAACTAGGGATTCACTCATGGATAATTGTTGCATGTCAATTATGTCAGAGACCTAGTTGAGATCAAATAAGTTACAATGTACTATCAGTTGGATGAATATTTTTCCTATAAAGGAAGCTCATCCATGATGAGGATTTATCTCCTTCAGGTTTGTGCAGATATTTCAGAGGTCAGTGTTGTGTGTGAGGTGAGAATCACACAGGTTGCAGCTGGAGAACCCAAGAAAAACTGTGCATAGAAATAGGAGGCTTGGAGGGCAGAGGAGAAGATTTGTGAGAAGCTTTTGACTGTCTATGAGTGGTAGAGGGATTGTACTAAGAGTTGGATAACTTCCGAGCTAAGGCTTTGTGTAATCTGGACTATATTTCCACTTGTATGATAATACAGATATGGGGTTTTAGGCAGGTGCTTTCCCCAGGTAAATTCTTCTGTGTTATGTGTGATTGATTCCTTCTTATTAGTTATATGTGTTCTTATTGATGTTTCTCATGGTTGATTAAAATTCTGCTAAATTGTTTGTAGAAGTAGATCAAGTTTGTTGCTTTAGTACATTGCATTACCAGGTGATCTACATGTGGGAAATTTCTACATGGTATTAGAGCTAGCTGATTTGTAGAAATTTTTTTAAATGGTATCAGAGCTAGCTGATTTGTAGAAAAATTCTACAAAATTCTACACTCCAACTTATACTGGAAGGGAGCTACAACCCCCTAGCTCTTGAACTAGCCAATATATTTACTAGTACATAGGTGCCAACCTATAGAAAAACTCCACTCTTCCACCAGGGACCACGTTTCATGAATTTTCAGAATGAATGCTCCTGGCACATATCAAGACATATGAAGACCTTGACTCATCAATAACCCATCTAAAATTTAGAAACTCAAACTTCATCAACCAACATGCAGCTAATCTGAAACAATAAGACCATTATCACCAAAACACTGTGCTGAACCCAGAAACCTGCCTCATCATTCAGAACCAGCTGTAACCTCAGAAACCATGCATCAGACTATATACGCTACTTGTCTCAACACAAACTACACGTATATGCTACTTGGCTAAATCCAAACTGCATGTATATGCTCCTTCTGTTAATCAAACCTGCGTATACCTCCAAAGCTACTGCAAACATAAAATTTTGAATCAAGTCTGTACCAACTAGCAATATAGTGAACATCTACTATCAACTTACATATCTTTACACAGGAAACAACAAAGATCACTTGTTCTCACTTATACATTCAATCTATCAAATATCAAACTCCTTATTCATTTAGTTTTACATTTAGATCTAAGAAGACTTCATTGACAGATAGCAGGAAAATAGTAGCACTCATCTGATAGATTAGTCATCCTTGAACATCAAGCTTTTCTTTTGCATACACTACTTGGAATAGTCAAATGAGTGTGTATACGCACCTTCACCAAAGCGAACCAGCATACAGATCTACAAATACTTACTTCATAACTTTGATGCATCTCTAGACTTGAGACATACCGAGATCAGAATATTTATAGTGTACATCATGCATTAGCATTTAGATCTAGACTATCCATGATCAAACCATATAATAATAATTAATTTTAGGTCTCATGATCATTAGATCTGATCCCCATCAATCGCTAAGGTTCATCCTTAGTTCAGATCAAGCAAAGCACCATAAACCCATAACATGCATATTTTCTTTTGATCTCACTCTACATAAGATATCCATTACTTTCACACCTTGGCCTAATGATATTCTCCTCCTTTTATGGTTTTAGGCCTTTCTCAATACCTTAGACCAAAACCACTTAGGACCAATACATTGGACCAAATACCTTGGACCAATACCTTGAACCAAATACCTTGGGCCATATACCTCAGACCAAAACCTTGATTTTCCATCCCATACACACTTTTCCTTCTACGAAAGTGCGTGTATACGTATACATGCTTTTTGTTCTATGGACCAGCGTGTATACGTTGTTTTGACTAAGTGGACATGCTTATACTTCTTAAACTACTTTACATCAACCTTTTCCTTTACCTTCTTTATTTTGATCAGTAGACCTTAGTTCCATCTTCTTGTTCTTCTGTACTAGTGCCCTGTTACCTCTGAATAGACCTATTACACTGTAATTTTCCATATTACTTCTTAAATGATTCCTTTGAACTGCCCTGCATTTTGTCACATCTATAAACACAACTGCCATGCATTCTGTTACATCTGATATCTATCTTGTAGATTCATCTAGTTACGTAGATTCATCTCGTTACCATATACAAGTGAGTTGTTCTGCTACAAGTGGCTTGCCATCAAGTATAACACATACATCATAATGCCAACAATCTTCCCCTTTGGACTTGATGGCAACCATGTTGGTGTTGATTACTACAAGCTGTAGAAACTGTTAGAGATAACAACCAACACCAAAATATTCTCCCCCTTTGACATCAAGGGAAAAGGGTAGACCAAGATAATATCCCCCTTTAATATCAAGGGAAAAAGGGGTGACCAAAGTGAAGGCTTTCATATCTGAACAACTAAATATAGACATTGATCATGCTCCCCCTAGGCACATGCTGAATTCACTAATGCTATGATGCACTAAACTATCCATTCTCCCCCTGAGCACATGCAGAGTCTGCAAAAATATTTTCCAGAAGAATAACATTACTCTATAACTCGCCTATGTGAGTTTGACCTTCCTATCACCAATGACTCATACATACATCAATCTCCCAGCCAAGTGGGGATATACCAAATTTTACTCATCCACCCAAACAAGTGGGGATATACCAATTGTTTATACATGGAATAAATACAATAAATATTACATCATCCATCCCATTCAAAGTGGGGATACAAATTACATCACATGTCCAATAAGACTCATTCAAATGTATGAGAAGTCATATCACACCCTAGACTTTTACATGACTTAAGAAACAAATGGTATAAATATATGAAGACATAGCTAGACTCAGCAACCATAATGTGAACAATGCAAAATGCGTGTGAAGGCTAATGCTCCCCCTGAACCTGTGCTACCTGTGCATTGTTTACAAGTCATTAATCAAAGCATCTTTGTCAGTCTGATAAAAATTAATGAACAAAGCATATCATTAGACTGTAACCATCAATATCAGATAGAGCACCCATATCAGAGTCTAACCCACTGTTTTCCCTGTCATAAAAACATATACGCTTCTTCAGCCATAGAAACATGTGTGTATAGACGACTATACTTCATGAAACCCGTGTATAATAAACTTCCTTTGAAAAATTGGATTTAACAGTAGGATGATGCAGCAACTACTTCCAGATTTTGTCTGAGATATTCAAATGTTTCTCTGGGCAATGGTTTAGTGAATATATCAACAACCTGTTCTTTGGAGGGAACATACTCCAATTTGACCTTTTGTTCAAGCACTTGTTCTCGTAGAAAATGGTACTTGATGGGTATGTTCTTGGTCTTGGCGTGTATGACTGGATTATTTGAAATACTGATGGCACTTGTATTATCACATAGAATGGAGATGGGTGAAGTACACGTGATCTGAATGTCTTACAAATTTTGCATCCTCCAAAGTAGTTGTGTGCAGCAAGATGCAGCAGCCACATATTATGCTTCAGCTGTAGATAAAGAAATTGAAATTTATTTCTTGTTGAACCAAGACACTAACTTGGAACCCATACAGAATGCACCACCACTAGTGCTTTTTCTATCATCAACACTTCCTACCCAATCTGCATCTGTATATGCATGAAGAGTAAGATCTGCATCTCTAGGATACCATAGTCCAAAGTCCTGAGTTCCTTGAAGATATTTGAAAATTCTTTTGGTTGCCTGAAGGTGTGATTCGTTTACATTTGCTTGGAATCTTCCAACTATTCCTACGACATGCATGATGGCAGGTCAAGTACCTATTAGATAAAGCAGAATACCAATCATGGATTTGTAAGTTGGTTGATGTACTATTGTTGATTCATCATTTGAGCTGAGACTGCATCCTGTTACCATTGGAGTACATATAGGTTTAGAATCTTCCACTTCGTACTTTTTCAAGATCTGCTTGAGATATTTGGTTTGTGAAAGAAAAATACCATCTTTAGTTTTCTGAAATTGTAGACCAAGAAAATACGTAAGTTCACCAAGAAAGGACATTGCAAATTCTTGTTGCATTACTGAAGCAAAACTATGACTCATGGATTCTTCATTGCTACCAAAAATGATATCATCAACATAAACAATAATAATTAGCAATTTATCATTTTCAATCTTTGTATATAAATTTCTATTTTCAGAATATTTTCTAAAACCCTGTTGGTGTAGATATTTGTCAAGGCAGTAATACCAAGCCCTTGGAGCATATTTCGGACAGTAGAGAGCCTTCTTGAGTCTGCATACAAGTTTTGCATCATTTCCAATAATGAATCCTTTTGTCTGTTCAATATAAAATTCTTCTTCTAATCTCCATTAAGGAAAGTTGATTTTACATCCATTTGGTATACCTTGAATTTCTAAAAAATGGAAAGAGCATGAAACATTCTTATGGCTTCAATTCAGGCAACATGTGCAAAAGTTTCTTCAAAATCTATACCTTCTTGTTGAGCATACCCTTTACAAACAAGTCTAGCCTTGTTTCTAATGACTTCTCCATTTTCATCTAGCTTGTTCTTGAATATCCATTTAGTTCCTATAATATTTTTATCATGAGGTCTAAGAACTAATTCCCAAGTGTCATTTTTTTCAATTTGCTCAAGTTTTTCATCCATGGCTTTGACCCAACATTCTTCTTTGCATGCTTCATTTTTATTTTGAGGTTCAGTGGAGGATAGTAATGCTAGATAGCTTGAGGTCCCTGTAATAGTTCTTCTTGTCTGTACACCAGCCTCCTTTTCTCCTAAAATTTGAGTTTCTGGATGATTTTTCTGAGCATACCTAGACAGAGTCTTTTCTTCTACCATTATATCTTCTTCTAGTGCCTCATTGGTTTCTTCTTCAATATAATTTTGATTTGATGTGGGAAAGTAATCCCCATCTTCCTCATTATCATAATCTTGTATTGATTTTATCTGTTTTGGATTTTTGCATGCTTCATCAACTACAACATCAATGCTTTCAACAATTTTCCAAGTCTTTTATTATAACATTTATATCCTTTACTTCTGGAAGAATAACCAAGAAGAATCCCTTCATCTACTCTGGGTTCAAACTTCCAAGTTTTTCATCAGCCCTTTTGATAAAACATTTGCTTCCAAAAAATTTAAAATATTTTACAGTAGGAGTCTTACCATACCAAAGTTCATGTGGATTTTGAGTGTTATTTACCCGAACATTTGCTTTGTTGAGAATAGTCGCGGTAGTAAATGCAGCTTCACCCTAGAAGGTTGTAGGAGTTCCAAATTCATCTAGCATAACTCGAGCCATTTGTTGAACTATTATGTTCATCTTTTCTACCACACCATTTTGCTGAGGAGTTCTTGTGGTGGAGAATTTCCTGTTTATTCCATATTTTTCACAAAAGTCAAAGAATTCATCCAATATAAATTCCCTTCCTCGATCAGATATGAGGCATTTGATTTTTCGATCTGATTCATTTCCAACCAGAGCTTTGAAGGCTTGGAACTTTTCAAATGCTTCATCTTTATGCTTTAGAAGACCTATTCAACACATTCTGGAAAAATCATCAATGAAAAAAATAAAGTATTATTCTCCACGAGGTGACTTTTTCCTTGTTGGTCCACATAAATCAGTATGGATAATTTTAAGAGGCTTACTAGCTGACCCTTCTTTTTCCATGAAGTGAACTATAGTTTGCTTACCGATTTGACATGGTTTGCATATTGTATTTTATGGGATGCTGATATCTAGAAAATCACGAACAACCTTGAGTTTGCATGTTTTTCTTATTTGAGAAAAGCTTAGATGTCCCAATCTTCTATGCCACAACCAATTTTCATAATTTTTTCTTAGATAGCACTGTTGTTGTCCTCCTTTCAGTATGTATAAGTTGTTTGGAGTTCTTGTACCTTTGATCACAGTCTCTCCTGTATCAAGCTCATGAACAACACATCCATTTGATCAAAACACCACTTCATTTCCTTGATCACACATTTGATTGACACTCAATAGGTTATGCTTTAAACCATCTACATACATAAAATTTCCAGCTTTAACCTTTTCTTTCAAGAAAACAAAACCTTTACCTTTTATGACACCTGGAGTGTCATTTCGAAATGAGACATTCTTTTCCTTTTCTAAGGCAATATATGAGTGAAGTTTCTCTTTGTCACCTATCATATGTTTGGAGCATCCACTGTCAATGTACCACTGATTTTCTTGTTCTTCTGCATACAAGGCTATACCACATTTTTCTGTTTGAGATTCTTTCCTTTTCTATATCTTGGGATTTAATGGCATTTGCTCCTTTTGAGATGTTTGCCAAAATTTTCTCCTGCATTTAGATTCTTCATGACCAAAGTTGTTACAAATTGAGCATTCTATTTCATTTTGAAGAGGAGAAAAGTTATTATAGGAACTTCTCTTGATCCTTGTTACATTCCTTTGATTTCATGCTTCTCTAGTCATGATGGTTTCGTAAGCAATGCATTGAGTGGCTTTGTACCCAAAATTTTGACATGAAAAACATCGCCCATTAAAGAAGTTTCTATGACTATCGAATCTATTTACTTGTTGATTGTAGTTTCTATTGATATTCATCTTTGGAGCAAATTGAGTATGATTTGCCTGAGGTTGGTTGTGGCTTCTATTAATATTCATCCTTGGAGAAAATTGAGTATGATTTACCTGGTGATCAGCTTTATGCCTTTTCTATTGATTGTTGTCATACTATTTAATGGTCTTTACTGCATCAAGATAGCTTTTGGTGGAGGTTGATGGCTTCTATGATTGAGATGCTTCTTCAGTATATCCAAGACCTGTCATTATCAGAGGAGAACGCTGAACTTTGATAATTTCATTTAAAGTTTCTGATCCTTTAGCAAATCTAAGATTTAGATATTTTGTTTTCTCAAGATCTTTTCTTAGACCCACAATTTCACATTCTAGTTTTTCATTGTGTTTTTCTTTTTTAGCAAGTTGGTACGTTAAGGTATCTATGATCATATTATTTTCCTCTAAACAAATTTTGAGTTTAGAGATTTATTCATGAAAATTTTCCTCGTCTAAATCATCCCAAAAATCATCATTTTCATAAGCCATGAGAAGTCTGTAATTTTGACCAGTTTCATCTTCATCACTATTAGATAAACCATCACTATCTTTTTGAGTATAGTAACTCCTCCTATTCACAACTTGTTTCCTATTCCCTTTTTCATATTCCTTTCCTTTTTCATATTTATCTTTATGAGAACATATGGCAGCATAATGACTAACTCTACCACAAGAAAAGAATTTGAAAGGTAGCTTACCTATGAACCTTCCAAAACCCCGTTGAATCTTCTTGACAAAATTTACCTCATCTTCTTCATCTGAAATGTGTCCTGATTCATTGTGTTCTTCCTTATTTTTTCCTTTTGCTAAAGCTTTAAATGTGGCTTCTCTCATATATGATGGACCTCCCTTTCTCATCTCAAAGGCGGTTAGGATTCTGTGAAGCTATATCATAGTGATATTCTGCAAATCCTATTTTTCTTCTATGGTAGACACTTTTGATTCAAATTTAGCAGACAAGGATCTCAAAATTTTCTCAACTAAGGTAACTTCCTTTATTTCTTCACCTAGATTTTTCATACAATTAACAACCTCATCTATACGTAAAAAGTAACTAGCTATATTCTCATCATTATGCATCTTATGAGTTTCATACTGAATTCTGAGAGTTTGAAGCTTAGCACATTCTACCTGAGAGTCTCCTTCGTAGCTCTGAACAATTTTGTCCCATATCTCTTTGGCTGATTTGAGCTACATGAATTTGAAAAAATATGATTGTGACAAACTTCTGAATAAAGTATTGACAACTTTGGCATTGGTTTCATATTGCTTTATACGTGTCATTTTTGTAGGAATTGCTATTGGAAAATTATATCCTCCTTCCATAATTTCCCCGACATCTGTTCCAAGAGATTGTAGATAGGTTGTGGTTCTCATTTTCTAATAAACAAAGTTTCTCCCATCAAAGATTGTCAGTCTGATGGATCCCATGCTTTCGTGATTATTCGTCTTGATGGATCTTCCTTCAAGCGATCAAGCTTCTTCTGAAGGACCTTCTCTGATACCAATTGTTGGAAATAATACTGAGAGTGGATGAATCAGTCTTATCATATCAATAATTTCATTTCTCAAATATATTTATATACACTACTTCAGTGAAGTGAACTAGCGTGTACATGCAACTATGATTAGAGAAAATAACATATATCTAGAGAACTTATGATTTAGACAATTTATCACGTGTTGATCTTAAACCAGTACATTAGTAACTTATTAGATAGTGTAGTAAAAGCATAATAAAGCATCACACATAAGCAACACACATGAACACCAAGATTTAAGGTGGAAATACAATGTGCGTGAAAACCAAATGCTATTGTTATCTCTGTCTTCCTTTAATAATAAGAAAATCAGTTTACAATCTTGTACTAGTGCAAACTCATACCAGTACGCAGGCTTCTACCTGCAGAATGTTACAACCTTCTCTCATTCTCCAGCTTTTACTAGAAGGGAGCTACAACCCCTTAGCTCTTGTACTAGCCAATATGTTTACTAGTACGTAGGTGCCAGCCTACAGAAAAACTCCACTCTTCCACCAGGGACCACGTTTCATGAATTTTCAGACTAGATGCTCCTGACACATATTAAGACATATGAAGACCTTGACTCATCAATAACCCATCATAAATTTAGAAACTCAAACTTCATCAACCAACATGTAGTTAATCTAAAACAATCAGACCACTGTCGCTAGCACACTGTGCTGAACCCAAAAACCTGCATCATCATTCAGAACTAGTTGTAACGTTAGAAACCATGCATCAGACTATATATGCTACTTAGTTGAACCCAAACTGCATGTATACGCTACTTCCGTTAATCAAACCTGTGTATACCTCCAAAGCTACTCCGAACATAAACTTTTGAATCAAGTTTGTACCAACCAGCAATATACTGAACATCTACTGTCAACTTACAGAGCTTTACATAGGCAACAATAGAGATCACTTCTTCTCACTTACACAATCAATCTATCAAATATCAAACTCCTTATTCATTCAGTTTTACATTCAGATCTAAGACGACTTCATTAACAGACAACAGTAAAATAGTAGCACTAATCTAATAGATTAGTCATCCTTGAACATCAAGCTTTTCTTTTGCATAGGCTACTTGGAAGAGCCAAACTAGTGTGTATATGCACCTTCACCAAAGTGAACCAGCATACAAATCTGAAAATACTTACTTCATAACTTTGTTGCACCTTCGGACTTCAGACATACCCAAATCAAAACATTTACAGTGTAAATTATGCATTAGCATTCAGATCTAGACTATCCATGATCAAACCATATAATAATAATCCATTTTAGATCTCATGATCATTAGATCTCATCCCCATCAACTGTTAAGGTTCATCCTTAGTTCAGATCAAGCAAAGCACCATAAACCCATAACATGCATATTTTCTTTTGATGTCACTCTACATAAGATATTCCTTACTTGCACGCCTTAGCCTAATGATCTTCTCCTCCTTATATAGTTTTAGGCATTTCTCAATACCTTGGACCAAAAGAACTTAGGACCAATACCTTGGACCAAATACCTCGGACCAATACCTCGGACCAAATACCTTGGGCCATATACCTCGAACCAATACCTTGGACCAAAACCTTGATTTTCCATCCCATACGCGCTTTTTCTTCTGTGAAAGTGCATGTATACGTATACATGATTTTTGTTCTATGGACCAGTGTGTATACGTTGTTTTGACTAAGTGGAGCTATGTATACTTATTAAACTGCTTTACATCAACCTGTTCCTTTACCTTCATTATTTTGATAAGTAGACCTTAGTTCCATCTTCCTGTTCTTCTGTACCAGTGCCCTGTTACCTCTAAATAGACTTGTTACGCTATAATTTTCCATATTACTTTTGAAATGATTCCTTTGAACTACCCTGGATTTTGTCACATCTGTAAACACAACTTCCATGCATTCTATTACATCTGATATCTCTCATGTAGATTCATCTAGTTACATAGATTCATCTCGTTACCATATACAAGTGAGTTATTCTGCTACAAGGGGGTTGCCATCAAGTACAACACATACATTATAATGCCAACATACAACTCCGGTGCTAGAGGGCCAAATTGGTCGTTACCTTTCCATATTTGTACAGATGCTTTGGATACTATACTAGAAGAAGTTTTGGGACAAAGGGAGGATAAATTTCCCTATGCCATTTATTTTGTTAGCAAAAATATATTTCCCACAAATTAAATTATATGGTTACTGAAAAAGAGTTGTTAGTTGTTGTGCATGCTATAGGGAAGTTTAGACATTATATTACTGGTTATGAAACATTGTCCATACTGACCATTCTATTTTTAGAATTTTAATGCATAAACCTATTACTAATGGTAGGATAACTAGATGGTTGTTTCTTCTACAAGAATTCAATATAACTATAATTGATAGGCCTAGAAGAGATAACTTGGCAGCTAATTTCTTATCTCGTTTGAATCTTACGCAGGGAAGCATGCCAACACCAGTGCCTGACGAATTCCCAGATGAAGCTCTATTTTCCATTTCTATTATTACTCCTTGGTTCGCTGATGTCACCAATTATCTGGTATTATGAAAACTACCTCAAAACATGTCGGCCTGAGAGAAGCATAATATAGTGCAGTGTAGTGCTAGTTTCTCTTGGATTGAGGGATATCTATTTTATACAAGGCCAAACTTGATCATGAAGAAGCGTGTGCAAGAAGATGAAATGCAGGATATACTAAGTGCCAGTCACAATGAGCCTTGTGGTGGCCATTTTTCCGATAAGAGGACGGCATGTAAAGTTATTTGTACTGGATACTATTGGCCTACATGCTTTAAAGATGTCAAGAAGTTTGTTTTGAGTTGTGATGCTTGCCAACGAATGGGGAGACTAGTTTCCTCCGATGAAATGCCTCTTAAACCACAAATTTCCATTGAACCCTTTGAGAAGTGGGCATTGGACTTCGTAGGGCCCATCTCCCCAATGTCAAATAAGAAGAAATATATTTTGGTGTGCACTGATTACATCACCAAGTGGGTGGAGGCGAAAGCATTGTATGCTGCCACTGAAAAGGAAGTAGTACATTTTTTGTTCGAGGACATCTTTACAAGATTCAAGGTGCCTCGTGAAATTGTCACTGACCAAGGAACACAATTTACATCAAAGTTGGTCAAGGCACTCAGAGCAATATCAAGTTAAGCACCTCAAATCGACAACTTACCACCCCCAAGCTAATGGGAAAGTAGATTCCATGAACAAAGTTTTTGGAATCCATTCTTACAAAAACAATTAAACTTGTTGGGAGCGGGATCCCCCAAGGGCAGTTTTGGGGCTAAAAGCCCATGTTTGAGCTAAATTTTGTAATAAAAGGGTAAAGTCTTCGCATTTTGTGGTCATAGAGATGAAGGTGTTATGTGTCATAAAGGGTAGTTCGCCCTTAGTTTTGTAAAGTAAAGTCGGCTGTAAGAGTTCTACCCATGGTCCGTGGACCATGGGATTATATAAAAAGAGCTAAGCTCTAAGTAGTTTTAGAGACATAGAATGATGAATAATGTAAGAGATTCATAGCTCTGAAGTAAGAAGTCTAAGTCTTGGGTCGTAGCGTAGGTAGAGGCTCTATAGCTGAGTATGTAGAGGCCTAGGGTAGAAGTCCGCCGCTAAGTGCTACGACCCCTGCAGCTATGTGCACAGGGCAGACAAAGGTTGTACACACTTGAAAGATATGAACAAAGAGAAATATTCGGCAATTCTTGTGTCTTTGTTCTGTTAACGCATCTTGATATGTTATGTATGAATTTCCTTTATTATTCTTATGTGATGTGCGAATGAATGCAATTACAATTATCTGTTTATGTGGCCAAAGCAGCATGATTAATTGGGGAATCTACACGGCACGCTACCATAGCAGCGAAAGTACCAAAGCAGTAGGTTAGGGTTGGGCGAAGGTATTGAAGGTTGGAATAGAGGGCTAGTCTTGCAAGCCCTAAAGTGAAGCAATTTATGCGAAGGCAGGGATAGAGGGAATCAAACTACATCACAACCATCTTAGGGTGCGGAAACTTGGTTCTAGCATCCCCCCATACTGCTTCGAGTGAGACAAAGGAAAATTGGTTGGATAGGTACCTATATACGGAGATCCATGAGATATTTTTCTGCTCCTTTCCAGTTGAGCTATACGAGTGGATCGCAAAGCTAGTAGATAGCCAAGGAAGGTGGAAATTTGAAGGTCCTATTGTTGGGACCCCGAAGCTAGTGAAGAAATTGGAAGCATCTGAGGACAAGATCACCTGCACTATCTATCATTGGCTCAATCGTGTCATAGGAGGATTTGTGAATAAATTCGCAGTAGACACCTCAGTCAGATACAGTGAGGCGGAGTGACGCTTTTCAAAGGACTGCGAGGTAAGTATGTAAAATCTTTGAATACCTAGATTAAAATGCTATTGTGCGAAAAATGGGTTATGAAACTACCTTGATGTTCAAAACTACGTGAAGCGGAGAAAATTACAGGGACAAAGGATAAAAGGGTCCGGAGTATATTCCATTGATTTCACCTCCGCGACGTGACGAGGAAGAAATAGCGAAGGTTTCTCCACAAAGTGCGATTCAGTTAATAAGACAAGTATTCCCACAAATACCACCTCCACCCACACCACCTCCGACCTCACCAACATCACCTCCAACTTCACCTGTAGCACCTCCACCTCCACCACAGTTCAATATGGAAAATACAGTGAAGTTGCCTTTGTTCAAAGGCTTGGGAAATGAGGACTTAAACCAATTCTGGTTCATTGTGAGGGTTGTATGGGAAGCTCAAGGTGTTACGGATGATCATATAAGGAAGGTGACATTGGTTAGTGCTCTGCAAGATTGTGCGCTAAACTAGTATATTAAGTACTCTAATGATAACCCGAATGCTAGAGTGGTAGAAATCTAGGCATCATTAAAAAAAGAATTCAGTAAGCCTAAATCTAAGGCGCAGTCGGTTGTGGGATTCAAAGAAATCGCAATGCAGCTAAGCGAGATGCCTTGGGAACTAGATCAGAGGTTGAAATGTACAATCTACGAAGCCAACATGAACCTAATAGACAGACAACATCGCAAGTGGTTTGTTGCTTTGCTCCTGCCACACTTAAGGGCTGCGTTGTCGTAGCAGAAGATAACCACTTAGGTGGAGGCCTTGGAGATTGCCATGAGACTACTTGAAACTTTGATGAAAGATCTAAAACTAGGAGTTCAGCAAATCCATGCACAGTTGAAGAATCTATGCCTTGAGATACAAAGTATGAAGCAGGACAGGATGGTTCAACCAGAGGTGCATGAGGAGGTATGGTGGTTGAAATGCAAGAGTTAGGGGCATGATAAGGACCATTGCCCGGTCTTTGAGAACTATATTGCAGAAGGGGGACCAATGCCTTTAAGGCCAGAAGCTCAAGGAGGACCTAGTGCGAGGCTTGCATTATGGTGTGCTATTTGTCAGGTAGCCTGAAAACATGCCACGGATAACTGTCACTTGCTACAGAAGTTTGTACAGACATCGCAACAGCTGTTCTGCAACTTTTGTAGGTTGGTAGGGCATGATGAGCATACTTGCAGGAGAAATGAATTGATGGTGGATAGAACTCCTGCCTATAGGGTTTAGGTTGAAACGCGTCCACCTGATGAGAGCACAGGGATGGTGCAGATGGGATTTCAGGGGCGTGGACGAGGCCGAGGTGGAGGAGGACCTGGTAGAGGTCGAGGACAGTTGATTTGCTACAATTACGGAGGACCAGGACACTATGCCCACAATTGCATTAATCCAACACGTCTGTCATGCAAGTATTGCACGATGTTTGATCATGAAATAGAAGATTGTCTTACACTAATAGCTAGGATACGTGACAAAGGGGCACTACCACCTCCTGTTGGCTTATATGGGCCTGAACTAGGTTCGTAAGAAGTATTTCGCCAAACAAATCCCATAGCTACGGCCCTTTTGACAACAGCCCGCAAAGCGCAGACTGAGGTCAAGCCTGAGGTAGCAGGGGAGGGCGCTAGAACCAGGTTTTTGCACCCTTGGGATGTTTGGATGTGGTTTGGAGGGTTTGTGCACCGCTCTACAGCTTCACACTGCCATGTATTC
The DNA here is from genome assembly GCA_000404065.3 of Pinus taeda. Classification (NCBI taxonomy): domain Eukaryota; kingdom Viridiplantae; phylum Streptophyta; class Pinopsida; order Pinales; family Pinaceae; genus Pinus; species Pinus taeda. Next base: position 105,469 of record APFE030221878.1, read on the forward strand.
ATGCAGATCTAGAATACCTCTTACTGTCTACTAGCACACAGTTTATAGATCTAATCTATTGAATGAAGTATTGCAAGTCGGATTTATTTAGATGGGTCTTTAAGAAAACATTTATTAGATTTGTTCAATTCACATATTAAGATTTAACCAATCATATGCACATAAATCAAAACAGTCTCATTAACCATAAAAACAGGGCAGATTTAGATTTACCCGAGAATTCAAAAGAAACTTATCTTTATTTCCAATTTATCACCACTACATCCAGATTCATCCTGCGCACTCAGCTTGAGGGGTTTGCACACACAGCTGCAGACTCTTCCAGGCCTCTATGCACATATCTACAGAGCCTCTATCCACTACCCAAACCCTCAACTCGAACTCACAGACGCTTTCAGACTACTTTCTCAAAAACCCATTACATGCCAGATCCAAAAACAAACAATAAAAACTTAGCTACTCTACCCATAGAGCCTCTCTCTATTTATGCCTTCCCATGGACCACGATCCATGGGCAAGCCGACTCAATTTACATTTCATTACATTATTTCCGAGCATACTACCCTTTGACTTCAACTTATTACAAATCGCGCTCTGTGCATCCCGCGAAGTATTTACCCTTTTTTTACCCAAAATTGCAGGCTTCATGCCCCATGATTGTTGCATGGGGCTTTCGCTACCCAATAGTCCCCTAAAACAATCATCGTGACTTGTCCTGAGTCACTTAGCTAGTGCTGCCAACTTTATGTGGAGATCGGTTAACAACCTCTGTGTGTCACTGGTGCTAGCAACAAACTCTTCTGCCATTAGCTGTATTCATTCCACGTGTGTTGCCAACACCTCGGTCCCTATTTCTTCTATCTCCATGGTGGCATGCTCAGTCTACATGTGGGCTACCTTGTGTTGTATAGTGGTTAAAACCACAAATGCGTCATCCAACGAAGACTGTAGATGGGCTTTAATCACTGATTCCTTTTATCTGGTGGCATCGACTTGGATTTTTAGGTCCTGAGCCTCCCTATCTTAGCCAAGTGATTCATAATAGCAACAATCTGCGTGGTTCCTCGGATTTGATCGTAAGCTTGCTGAAGTTCCCATGCCTCGGTTTCCAGTTGGCGAAGTGTTGGATCCTCCTGAAGGGCGGTGAGCATAACAATCGACTGAGTGAGTAGCTCAGTACATTCTTCCATTGAACGTGTAAGCATTGCATGCCCCATCATGAGAATGTTCCTACATTGCTCTAGGATCTCTGGTGGTGTCATTGGTGGAACTTGCAGTTTTAAGTCTGGAATCTGCATGTTGAATTTGCACTAGATCCGCGCGGCCTCCTCTTTTGTGTGTCAGTACCCAATAGCCAATTTCTAGATTTGTGTTTCGATAGGTAGTTCCACTGCAATATCTAGTTCATGGGCACTCAAGCAAGCTTCTGCTACTACCTTCTCCACCTGTTACTTCTGCATAACTACTTCGTCCTGTTGGAGGCGCAGTTGTTTGATAACTGGCGTGGAGCTCCATTGTGGTGTTGTCCTGGAGTTGCTGCAAACATTCTCGTAGTAGAGCAGCCACGTTTAGTCCCAGCCCTTGAAGTCATCCAAGCATAGTGTGGACCTCCACATTTATGGTGATCAGTGCTCCTGCCGAAATCATGATGGAATGAGCTAGTTGGGCCTTTAACAGTGGTTCCATGGTTGACATACCAAGAGCCCCCTGCATAGCGCTAGTGCTCATTGGCACAATTCTTGTTCCCAGTCCGTGTAGCTACATGCAGAGTTCCCCCAACACAATCTATTGCTCTGACATGGCCTCATCAACTACCTCTCAAGTGGCATCTTTAATGGTGTTCTCAATGTCAATTAGGTCTCCTTCGGTTAACGCGGTTACTCTGCTGTCCATTTTAGATGCCTTTGCCTTCTTCCATGGCTTCGGTCGCTTTGATGTCACTAGTTGCTTCAAAGGTGAATCTGTGCCTATTGCTGGTGGTTCCTCCACGGCCATCTTAGAGGATGCCTTCTGACTACCCTTGTCCGTTGTTGATGCTGCCCCTCCAAGTGGTGTCTTTCCTGTTCCACCCATGCCGCTTCCCATGCTGCCTGAACTTCTGCGGTGAACTATTCATTGTGCTTCTGCTGCGCAACCCACTTAGCTTCCTCCTTTTTCTGTCGGATAGCGACCTCATTGCGCTCTACCACCGCCGGTACACACCACGTTGGTGGCCAGGTATCCACAATCCTGTCGACAACATCATCAATAACAATAAATCAGAGTGAGGTCCATGCCTAAGCTAGGTCCTTACGCACCCTGATGTAGAGACGATGCATGTCTGCTTTGAATTCGGCAATATGCTTCATGCTTTCATAGATCCTGTCAGATAGGCGGGGTAACTCATTAATCATTCGCGTCCATCAGTACTCAAAATATTTTCATATTTTGAATTCGTCCCGCATCCCTTGTCACCCAGAGGGAAGCATATCGAGCAGCTTACAGCCATTCCAATTCCAAGACTAGAAACTGGCTTTCTTCGAGTAAGTCAGTGGCGACTAGCATGATGGATAGGAGCAGCCACGCATAATGGAAAGTCTTGTGCTCCTCTTACACTTCATGGCAATTTGTCAGAAATTCTTCACAAAGGAACTGTGACCAATTGAATCATATGTCGGCTGCGCATTCCTCAGCAAGTGCGATAACTACGACAGGAACCTCAGTGCCACGACATTTTCTCATTACGTTTCCTACCAACAACTGAGTGGCAAGGTAGACTGTGTTGTCTGAGATATTGTCAATGATGTACCCTCGCTATCCCTTGGAGATTTGTTACTTGTTTTTTAGTCGCTCTATCATCACGACATTATTACTTCTATCAGTAATTTTGCAAGGGTCTCTTCCATCACAGGGAAGGTGCGAGACCCGATGAACAAGTTCAGCCGTGATACTGATGGGTTTGCAGACCCATAACATTTCCTCATGCACTAAACAGAGCAACTATTTTCTGACCAACAAGGTGATAGGAGGTCGTAGAAAGTGAGGAATCGACAATAGACAGAGCAACCTGGCTTTGTCCACCTTCCGCAACCACTCCTTTGGCTATAGTGTTGTCATTGTCCCTTCTATATTCCGCTCCATCAGTGCATCTGTTGCCAGGTGGGGGAATTTTACAATATTTGCGAGGTCCCAATCTTCGAACTTCATTGTTGCAACATGGCAACCACCGAGTTTTCCATTGGGACAGCTTTTGGTAGAGATGGGGTAATGATTACAGTGTCGACTTCATCTAGGTTTACAGGTACCTTCACCTTCCCCTTTTTTGGAAACACATACTTGGGTTGTTGCACTGGTTGTATGGGATCCTCCTCGGGGTTTACTTCTTCAATATATGTGGGAGACTCTTCTGCTTCCTCGTCACTTTCAATTATAACAGTTTTACCCTTTTCCTCCATTGTGAATTTTCCAAAATGCAGGTGTCACGGCAACCTTCTTACTGATTCTGGAACCTGAGGGTCCTTCCTATTCCTTGGTGTCTAGGGCGATTTAGGGAGCTCGGCTGCTTGTGGTGAAGCTTGTTGCGGGTTATCGGTGGTAGGGTTGTGTGCTTTGAGGATTTCTTCCTAGTAGCGCTTTGGAAATTCCTTAAACCACGGACTTTCATCGAATTGCTTGTCACTCATCTTGCAATTGTTTCTAACCCAAGGCAGCTTTCTTGCAGGGTGGGAAGACTTGGTGGTGTGACCCTTACTATGATTATATATGATTCAAAATTTAAGATTGGCTGCTTTCCCTTGTGGCAGCTCATAAATGTGATTTTGGCAGTTATTCTTCTGCCTTAATTACCCACCGCCTGCTCCATGGTGCTTTAAATGGGTCATTATATCATGACAGTACCTGCAACAGTCGCTTTCCATATTTCTTTCGCAGCAGCGAATCCCCAAGGACGCAAATGTCATTCTTGTATGTATGTTGTAGCCATGTTACGTAGCTTTGTAGCAGCCTATTTTATAGTCCTACTCCCTCTTTCAACTGCGTGGGGCACTGGGACTGGGCCGCGTATAGATAGTTAGGTGGGCGAATCCCTCGCACGGGTCTTCCAGTTCCCGGCTAGCTCGGGCTGCAGGCACCCATTGCATTCCCCTGATTCTGCTAATGGATTGTGATGAGCGCATCCTTGTCTTTCTAGGTGTAGACGCAACCATGCTAGTGGTGTCGCTGCTTGTCGTAGGGTAGGAGAGTCAACCATGTCTATTTTCTTCATTAATTCCTCCGTATAGGTGACTTCTAACTGCAGCTTATCAATTGCTCCATCTAACTTTACACTCTGTGTGTAGAGTCTGGCATCTGATGCTTCTAACTTTCCATTTTTCTTTTTACCATGCAAGATGGCTTCCTAGAGCTATTGAATCCTTCTACAGGTGTTGTCCCTGGAAGGGTGGGCTATAACTGTGCTGGGTTGTTTGGTCGTAACAAGACTTCCTTGCCCAGCCGTGCGATCTTTCGATATGCGCAGAGCCAACTGGGTTGATGATCACTTGATGAGAACCTGTATCCTTCATTGTTGTGGTATGACCATTCTATACCAACTTGGTTGTCATGCACATCCTTCCATTCCTACCTAGAACTGCCTCCTCCATTTCAGCTTCAGCGGCCCCCTTCTAGGTGTGCGCAACACATCTTCTGACCCACTATACTGCTCCCGTGCTATGCATACAATGCCAAGATTGACAAGCTGCCTTTCCATTGTTGCGGCACCTTATTTCAGTCATTGTCATTCCTCAGTGGTTACGCATCGTAATGACCGAGTCATCATATTGCAGTTCAGTGTCGTAGCTTCCTACAACCAGTTCTTCCATCACTCAATCTCCTCATCGAAATCCACTGTATAAGTGTTATCGCGCTACTATGCAACTCTTTGACCCTCTGTGGAGTGCACCGGATTTTGGTCTTGCACTATTATTTGATAGATGCAACCTAGCTCGTCATCACTTTCTTTGTCGTGCATGGGTTCGGTGTAGTATTCTCCTTCAGCTAGGTCCAATGGAACTACTACTCGCAGTGAATTTTTTCGAACATAATTTTTTGCTTTTTTAAGTTAATGATCCCTTTCATGTCTGTTGCCCAATCAATTCCAAGCAATGTAGGGTAAGGGTTACTGTCATCAACAATTTCTATGACTTCAAAATCATTCGGTGTACTTACACCATCGATGTCTACAGTCACTCCTTGCAGTCAACCCATTGGTAAGATCTTTTGTTGGTTGGCCATTTGTAATTGAATAGGGGACCACTGCAGTGCAAGCTTGCCCATGCACTCCCATGTTTGTTTAGGTAATACATTCGCATCCGAGCCTAAGTCCGAGATGACCTGATCCATTTCATATTCACCAATTTGCGCTTTCAGTCTCATCTCCCATCCAATGCGCAAAGCATGTCTTCCTATTTTCCAGACTACCTATGGTTCGCTGGATCTGGCGCACCTGGTGATCAGCGCTTGCAGCCCTTGAATGGCCTTCCTATCGCGCAGCAGTTTCATGCAGGTTTCAAGAAAGGTAGTAATCATGGAGGGGTCCAATCCTAACTCCATTTGATCCCTCCTACCCAGGGCAGAAGCTTCCGCAAAGCTCTATTGATCTTCCCTCGGCATCGTCCTCCTCTGTTTTAGCTCAGAGTCATGTTCCTTTATAGGTGTGTTGCACCTCTTTCCACCTTCAACACGTTCTTCTTGCAGATTACCTCCTACAGTTGTGCCGCTTCTTAGTACCATATTTATACTAAGATCCTATTCATGAGGTTCCGCTTGCATCATCTGGACCTTCTAGGTTGGTGGAGATTGGAGTACTCCCTTTTCACGCATTTGGGCAATTAAGGTTAGACAGTATACCATTTCATGATCAAACTGCTAACAATAGGGGCACGAAGTCCTGGTTGGGTTAGTGCAGTCATGAGCATAGTGTCCCAACCCACCACAATTATAACGAATCAGCTGTCTGTGGCCCCACTCAGGCTCCATTCCTCTTCCTCGACCGCATCCTTGAAATCCTCCCCGCACTTCAGTCTGCATTCGGTAAGCTGCAGTTCTTTCTATCATTAAGTCATAACTTTGACACATTCATTCATAGTGTCCCATCGATCAACAAAAATTGCAATACAACTGCTGCGGGGTTTGGGTATACTTTTGCAATAGGTGATAGTTATATGTTGCATGTTTCCCACCCACCTGACAAATCACGCACAAGAGTGCAGGCACGACACTCAGTCTTGCTTGTACCTCCACTTTTAATGGTATCAGGCCTTCCCTTGCCAGATAGTTCCCGAAGACAGGGCAATGGTCCTTATCATGTGCTTGGCTCTTGCATTTAATACAACCTACCTCTGTATGTACCTCTGGTTGGGATAATCTTTCTTGCTTCAAGCTTTGCATTTCTAAACTCAAGTTTTGAAGTTGCGCGTGGATTTGCTGAACTCCCAACCCTGGATCCGGTATAACCTCATTGATGTCTCCAATGCCTTGTTTTGGGTTGAGATCTTTTGTTGTGACAAAGCCATCCTTAGATGTGGTGTCAATGACACCACAAACCACACGCAATGCTGCATATCTGTCAAGGTCATGTTAGCTTCATGAATAGTACTCTTTAACCTTTGGTCCAGGTCCCACGGAGTTTCACTCGGCAACATTGCAATCTCCTTGAACCCAATAACCGACTTGGTTTTGGACTTTGGTCGGCCAAATTCTTTATTTAGCGCATCCTGGACTGCCACTATTCCCTCATTCGGATGGTCGGTTGAGTATTTTATGTACCACGTTAGTGCACGGTCTTGCAGTGCACTAACTAATGTGGCCTTCTTGATGTTCTCATCTGTAATGCCTTGGGTGTCCCATACAGATCGTATCACAAACTAGAATCATCCTGGTTCTTCATTCCCCACACCCTTAAATACTGCGAGTTTGATTGCACTCACCATCCCAACTTTTGGTAGAAATGGTGGAGGAGGTGGTGTCGGAGTTGGTGTGGACAACTTCGAAGTAGGTGAAGTAGGTGGTGGCATGGATTGAGGTGGTATCAGTGGGAAGCGCTCCCTAATCAACTGGACCACACTTCCTAGTGATAACCTCACGAGCTCCTCCTCACTTTCCCATGAAATAGATGCTAAAGGACTGTTTTCTACTCCTTCTGTTCCACGATAACCTTTTCCACTCTGTGTTACTCCAAACATCAATAACCATGCATAATCTATTTTTCACATAACAACATCTTAATCCAAGTATTCAATGATTTGATATACATACCCTGAGGTCCTTGAAGAAACCTCCTTTCCGCTTCGATATAGCTCATGATAGTATCTATCGTGAACTCAGTGATAAATCCTCCTATTACCCGATCCAGCCAATGATCTACTGTGCACACGATATTATCCTCGGTGGCTTCTAGCCTGTAAACCAGTTCCGGGGTCCATACAATAGGCTTGTCCAATCTGCACCTTCCCACGTTGTCATCTAGCCTTGCAATCCACTCATACAACTCTACCAAGAATGACACAAAGAATATCTCGTGAATATCTATGAATATATACTGGTCCAACCAATCTTCTTCTGATACTCGCGGGTTTCCATTTTCATGAACTGCGAACTCAAGGAGTTTTAGATCCCACCACTCTTCAATCTCCTTCTTTGTAGGGTTCCAGCGTTCCCACATCAGACACCCCTTAGGCAGATCCAGGTCCCGGCAACAGAACCATTTTTTGGCTTATATGGCCCTGACCCAGGTTCGGAAGAAGTATTTAGACAAACAAATCCCGCAGCTACTGGCCCTTTTGGTAATTGCCCGCGAAGCGCAGACTGAGGTCTCACCTGAGGTAGCAGGGAGGGTGTTGGAACTAGGTTTCTACACCCTTGGGATGTCTGGATGTGGTTTTGAGGGTTCGTGCACTGCTTTGCAACTTCGCACTGCCCTGTATTCACGCAGATCCAAAATAGCTCTTACTATCTACTAGCGCATAGTCTACAGATCTAATCTATTGAATGAAGTATTGCAAGTCGGATTTATTTAGATGGGTCTTTAAGAAAACATTTATCAGATTTGTTCAATCCACGTATTAAGATTTAACCAATCATATGCACGTAAATCAAAACAGTCTCATTAACCATAAAAACAAGGTAGATTCAGATTTACCACAGAATTCAAAAGAAACTTATCTTTATTTCCAATTTTTCACCACTACATCCAGATTCATCCTGCGCACTCAGCTTCAGGGGTCCGCGCACACAGCTGCGAACTCTTCCAGGCCTCTGCACACATAGTTGTAGAGCCTCTATCCACTACCCAAACCCTTGACTCAGACTTACAGACACTTTCAGACTACTTTCTCAAAAACCCATTACATTCCAGATCCAAAAACATACAAAAAAAACTTAGCTACTCTACCCATAGAGCCTTGCTCTATTTATACCTTCCCATGGACCACGATCCATAGGAAGCCTGACTCAATTTACATTTCATTACATTATTTCCGAGCATACTACCCTTTGACTTAAACTTATTACAAATCACGCACTGTGGATCCCGCGGAGTCTTTACCTTGTTTTTACCCAAAATTGTGGGCTTCATTTCCCATGACTGTTGCATGGGGCTTCCACTATCCAACACCACCACCAACTCAAAACCTGCAGAAGATGAGGTTTGAGTCGTGCGAAGAGGATCCAAATGTAAATATAGTGCTCAAAATTGGAATCATGACAGGAGATGACAAGGGGAAATAGCCAGAAGACAGTACATGGGTTCACAAAGCTCCAAGGAAGGAAGCTAAGTTATATTTGGAGCGCGCATGTGAAACCTTCATGGAAACTAAGAAGAGCTGCATTGAGGCCTCCACCTCAGGAAGTAGGGATAAGCTCGAGCAGGAGATGGACCCCTCTATGCTCACAAATTTTCTGGAGACCTGTATGAAGTTACTGCGTGATATTAAGGTTGTGAAAGGGTTACAAGAACTCATCAATAGATGTGTTGGAACTGCACCAGGTGAGCCACGCATAGTATGAAATATTGGCAAGCATAAAACAAGGACAGGACGGGAGATGAGACTGATTGCGCAAATAGGAGAGTATAAGATGGATTAGATTATTTTGGACCTAGGGTCAGATGTGAATGTCTTGTGGAAACAGACTTGGGAACGGATGGGGAGACCTGCGCTGCAATGGTCTTCGATTCAACTAAGGATGGTCAATCAAAAGAAGATCATCCCCGTGGGGCAGCTGCAAGGGGTGACCGTGGATATTGAGGGAGCAAGCCCGCTGGATGATTTTGAATAATAGAGATAGTGGATGACAACAATCCCTAACCTGCACTCCGAGGAATTGATTGGGAAACTGATATGAATAGGGTAATCAATTTGAAGAAGCGAAAATGATCTTTGAGAAGAAATCGTTGCGCGTAATAGTACCCCTCGATCCTGCTGAAAGATCGTGCTATACAAAACTAGTCCGTGATTATGAGAGTGATGACGATCTATATCGTATCTATAAGATAATAGTTTGAGACCAAGATTGGGTCAACCCCATCGTGGATGGACGAATTACATGGGATCGTGAGATTTCCTGCACTTCGGACTCTGATGAAGAAATAGAACGTTGGCAGAATCAGTTACATGAAGTAACTATGCTAAATTGCAGCATGATGACACGATCGCTGTGCTCTGTGTCATCAGAGGTAAGAAATTTTCCTACTTATGATGGCCTAAATGAGGTAGATATATTTTTGGATGCATTTGAAAGGGAGGTACCAGAAAAGAAGCACTTCCAGGCATTGGACTGGGCACTGCACGCTATGCCCGCAAGGTGGTGTGGTATGCATAAGGGAGGCTTTAATGATTGGTACAAATGTAGGAGAATGATGAGAACTCGCTTTGGGAAGCTGAATATGTGAATGAAAGAAAAGTATGATGGGTAGGATGATTTGCACGTGAATTTGGCCAAATGGACCTAGGCTTATGGAGAAAAGCCCCAACCTGAATGGGTGCACTTGTTCTATCACACCCTGGATATTGTCTCGATGAACTGGTATGTAGAAACCAAGCTTCACCATGGGATAGGCGAATGGGATATCCTGCGCAAGGTGTTGAAATATGAAAACAAGAATATTACAATTTAATTTGTCCTTGAATTAAAATTGAATTTAGTCTTAACAACTACTTGGAAATAATTAATTTATTTATTTTAAACTAATTAGTTGGAGAAATTCAAGTTAGAAGTCTTTCTGAAATCATGCAAGAGTTATCCCTTAAATTAAGGAGATAGATTGAATTATATTTGAGTTGTAATTAGTTAACTCAGTTTACTGAGTTAACTCCAGTTAAATTAGTTCCAAACTATTTAAGGAACTAATAGTGAGTTAACAGTCGGTTGATGCATTAATGCACTCAACTAGTGCTACTCCAGTTAACTGAAGATTCCCTCATCAGAAACTCATGCATGTCTCTTCTGAGAAAGAACAAATTGAGATTAATGTTCAAGGACAGTGTACTATTAGTTGCATGTATTTTCTCATGGAGAAAAACTCATGCATGCAATCAAGGATTTATCCTTGAGGATTGCGCAATTTTGAAGGAAGGGTTTTCCACTTGGTAACTGGGAATCATCCACAAGGAACAATTCAAGGAAATAGGAACTTGGAGGGTAGAGAGGAAGGCTGGAGAGAAGCCAAGATTGCCTGTGAGCATCTATGAGGATTGTACTAAGAGTTGGCTAGCTGTTAGAGCTAAGGCTTTGTATAATTCCTATGTATTTCCACCATGTATGATAATACAATAGTGTGGGGTTTTTATCTAAGGATTTCCCCAAAAGTATTTTCATGTGTATTGTGCCATTGATTCTTCTTCTTCTAGTTATATTATTTAGCTCAATCTTTAAGCTTCCACAAATTGATAGTATAAGTAGGTTATAGTATTCTGCTTTGATTTATATTGCATTATCAGGTTAACCTATCACAAATTTTCTACATGGTAGCAGAGCTATGAATAGTATGTTGAGAAGATATTTCAATATTTGAAGTTTAGGGTTGCAAGGGAAAATCTAATTCATATCATACTTCAAGGTTGGCCAATGGCGTTCTATGGCTTGATACTCGAGTATGCCTTGGAAGGTAGCTCAAATTACATAGCATGGAAAGATAGAATGGAGGCTGTATTAGAAGACAATGGCTTGAAGGAATTCATTGATCAAGAAATCCCAAAGCCAACTTCAACTAATGCACAAGAGTTAGCTGAGTGGAAGAAGTGTGTGGCGAAGGCAAGAACATATTGTCCTGAGTCTCCATGGGAAGGATACTCCATTTTCAATGTGGAAGACATTGAAGGACCTCTACCAGAACAGTAGCAATTAGAGGAAATTGGTGCTCAAAGATAAGCTTCAAAGAATCAAGATGGAGAAGAGTGATACTATTTCCACATATATGAACAAGCTCACCACTTGCAGAGATGAGCTTGGCAGTGTGGGAATAACTACTGCCAATGATGATATGGTGAGCCTTGCTCTCCTTGGCCTTCCAAAGAGTCAGAATAGCTACTAGGACTCTGTGAATAGAAGGGGGAACTACCAAATTTGGAATGAATGTGGTTGGATATTATGTAGTAGGAGATCAGGAGGAGCACATAAGATGGTTCTTCATCCAAGAATGATGATGAAGAAAATCTGGCCTTAGCAAGTAAGGCAAGGAAAAAGAGAAGGGGAAGGCTTCCCATTTCAAATAGAATTCTTCTCATGGAGGTAAGAAGGGTGACATGTCTAAAGTAATATGCTTTAATTGTCACAAGATGAGACATTATGTGACTAATTTCCCATTGAAGAAGTCCAAGAAGGGATCCTCGAAAGGATTGGAAGGTGAGGCATTAGCCTTTCAGTTCGAAATGGACTTTACCCTCATTGCATGCATGGTGTCATCGATGATGGTTTGTGTCTGGTATCTTGACAGTGGAGCCTCATTCCACATGAATAGTGATAAAAATTTATTAAGTGCCTTGGAAGAGAAAGACCTCAAGATGTGCATAGAGATGGGTGATGACGTAAGGTATAGTGTTTCAGGAGTAGGCACGATTTCTTTTCAAAGGGAGCATACAGCTCCTCTCACCTTGATAGATGTGATGTATGTGCCTAGACTAAAGAATAACTTGGTATCAGTCGCGATGTTGGAGGACAAAGGCTACGATGTTGTCTTCAGGAAAGGAAAGTCATTCCTAAGACACATAGACATGGGTTAGACCAAGAGGATAGGGATTTGGGTGAGGAATCCTTATAAACTAGAGGTAGATGTCCAACACTGAGTATGAAAGTAGAATTGGTGCAAAGCCAAGACATTGGCAAGTTGTGGCACATGCTATTGGGCCATTTGCATCATGGGGCTTTGAAGATAATGCAACAGATATCTACAGGACTTCCCAAAGGTAAACTTGAGCAAGTTGAAACATGCAAAGGTTGTACCTTGGGAAAGTACACCAATTCTTCCTTTCATGATTGAGACAACCAAGCAGAGGCTATCTTAGAGTGAGTTCATACTGATTTGTGTGGACCATTCTCGACTACATCCACAACAAAGCAAAGGTATTATGTGATTTTCATTGATGACTATTCTCATAAATGCTGGATTTATTTCATGCATGAGAAGGACCAAACTTTCACAAAGTTTTGTGAGTTCAAAGCTTTGATCGAGAAAGAGTCAGGGAAGAAGATCAAGGCCTTGAGAAGTAACAATGGTGGAGAATATGTCTCTCAAGAGTTTAAGGAATTCTGTGCAGTGGAAGGAATTAAACGAGAGTTGATGGCACCTCATAACCCATAGCAGAATGGGGTGGCCAAGAGGAATAACAAAACTATTGTAGGGGCAGCGTGGTAAATGTTGCATGACCAAGGCCTACCACTTCACTTGTGGGCTAAGGCATGCAATATAGCGGTCTATTTGCAAAATAGAAGCCCGCATCGTTTACTTGGGATGAAGACACCGGAGGAAGATTTCTCCAATAAGAGACAATATGTGGGTCACTTCAGGATCTTTGGCTCATCAATATATTTCCATGTGACAAAGGATGCACGAAAGAAGCTTGAGCCGACAATAGAGTTGGGGATATTTTTTGGGTACACTAATACAACTCACAACTATCTGGTGTACTTGCCTACCAGTTGAAGGACAGTGGTTCACAGAGATATCAAGTTTGATGAGTAGAAGGCCATGCGAGTTTCCCTTGAGAGGGAGCTCCAACTACAGGCTGTGGAGGAACTGTTGGTTCCTAGGGAGGAGGAGCCTCAGACTGATGCAGAATAGCTGCATCCAGAGGCTCCATGAGTGGATACATCCACTCAAGCGGAGTCTTCAAGAGATGGATGGAATTGCACAAGAGAAGCTGACAGATTGTTGGAGGATGCGAGGGAGAATGTTGGAGCACCATCTTCTCAGCGTAGACAAAGGAGGTCACCTAAGAGGCACACTGGATACATGGCTCTTGCTGGGGAATGTGTTGAGACCGAGCAATCTTCCTTTGAGGAAGTAGTACAGCAGCCGATTTGGGATAATGCTATGGTGGAGGAGTATGACCCCATAGTTCGTAATAATGTTTGGGAAGTGGTTCCGAGACTAGAGAACAAGTTAGTTATGATTTCCTGTTGGCTTTACAAGGTAAAGAAAGCTGTTGATGGTAGTGTAGAGAAGCATAAGGCAAGATTTGTTGCCCGTGGCTTTTCACAAGTCGAGGGGATTAACTATGATGATACTTTTTCTTCTGTCGCTAGGTACTCTTCTATCAGATCTATGTTGGCACTATCAACACAAATGGGTTGGAAGATCCATCAGATGTATATGAAGACTACATTCCTCAATGACCAGATTGAGGAAGAGGTGTACATAGAGCAGCTAGAAGGTTTTGAGACCTTTAATCGTGAGTCACATCTGTTCTGACTCAAGAGAGCATTGTACGGGCTGAAGCAAGCACCTCATGCTTGCTACACCAGGATAGACAACTACTTCACCAGGTTGGTCTTCATAAAAAGTGAAGCAGATGCGAACTTGTACCACATCGTGGTGAAAGGTAAGTTGTTGATCATCGTACTTTATGCTGTTGATCTCATATTGACTAGTGATGATCAGCTAATCGTGTCTTGCAAGGAGGACCTTTCAAGAGAATTTGAGATGAAATACATGGCTCCCATGCATTACTTCCTTGGCATGGAAGTGTGGCAGAAGGATGGGGAGTTGTTTGTGTCTCAAGGCAAGTATGCCAATGAGATACTCAGGAGATTCCACATGGAGAAGTGCAAGCCCATGCAGACTCCAAGTTAGGCCCCTATACTACTAGTGCAACCCCTTATTGTTATTACTACAACCCCCTTATTATATTGATGTACCCATGTAGTGCCCATATTGTTACTATTGTGCCCCATAGAAGCCCACTATTGTTATTATTATGCCCTTACATTATTATTGTTATGTCGGCTCTAATTATATTATGACCCCTTAGACTCCTATATATAGAAAGGAGGTATTTTCAGTTGTATCATCCAAGAATCATTCATGTGTGTAATGTAAATGAGGTTTCTCCCTCAAAGAGGCTGAATTCTAAGGCATTGATCTATCTTTTCTATCTTTTTGTGAGTTGGTTTCATAACATTTGGTATCAAAGCTTTGGATTTTAGGGTTTTTCTTCTCCAAATAGGTCATCGTGGAATTTTTACTATAACTTTTTTTATACAACGTTTCAGAAGAGAAAAAAAAACCCATTTGAGATGAAATTGCACTGAACCTCGAGTCTGAATTTCAGAGCTTTTGGCGCTAGATTTGTGGAGATATGATCTAAGGAAGTTGGTCTTTTTGCAGACTCTTGAATTACATTCCAAATAGGTGACCTGGGGAAAATCATCATAACTTTCTCTCTGAGCATCAAATTGAAATTTCGTAAGAAGGTACAAAAAGAGGATGGACTGTAGTTTCTTGTAAACAGTTTTCAGAGCCAAAGGTCGAAACAGGGACACGTGGCATGTCATACACGTTCACTCTACTGAACTAGTCTATAATCAGGTCACTGTGGGAGATTTGGCATAACTCTTCTTGGAGAATCCAATTTGGATTAGACTGGTGGAATTGGAAAGAGGACGTAGAGGGCTACTACAAGTCACAATTTCAGAACTTAAATATCTGAAAGTACAAAGTTACAGTCATTTCAAGATCGAGCTCCTAAAATCAAGAAAAAGCAAGATAAGGAAGTTTGATGGTAAGGATCTGGTAAATTGGTACTTCAGATGGAGCAATATTTTGATCTACATGGTATACCACTGTTACAAAAGGTATGTATTTCATCTTCATATTTAGAACCGGATCAATTTTTATTGTATAAAGGGCTTTGTTCTCATAAACAACTTGTTACGTGGTCAATTTTCATGGAGGAAATGATAGCATATTATGAGGATACAAAGAGCAACACCTTCTTTAGAGCAACACCACAACAATTGCATAGAGTAAAAGGGTTTTGTTACATAGTGGAAAGTAAAATTATGGCAACAAGGAAGTCTACCCCTCACAACTATAAAGATGGAAGTGTTGTTTCTTCTAGCCTTCCACAACCTACAAGGGTTACACGACAACAATTGGAAGAAAAAAGAGAAAAAGGGCTTTGTTACAATTGTGATAGAAAATGCACTAAAGGTCATAAGTGTGCCGAGAAGAAATTATTTTACATAGAGCATGAAGAGGAGGAAGAAAAGGATCAACAAACATCAAAAGAAGATGATATACGCCAGGACCCAACCCCAGAGAAAGAAGAAATGAATCAAACCATATCTTGTAAAGAAATGGCAAGAATTACCACTCCTCAAACTCTCAAGATAGAAGGACATATCAAGAAGAAAAAGGTGCAAGAAGTGAAAGATCACAATGAGAAAGAAGAAATGAATCCAACCATATCTTGTAATTCATTGGTTGGAATTATCACTCCTCAAACTATCAAGATAGAAGGGCATATCAAGAAGAAAAATGTTCAAGAAGTGAAATATCACATCGAGCATCAAGAAATGAATCAGACCATATCTGATAAAGGATTGGAAGAAATTAACACTCCTAAAACTCTAAAGATAGAAGGACATATCAAGAAGAAAAAGGTTCAAACAGTGAAAGATCACATTGAGCATCAACAACAAGTTCTCCAACTTTTAAAGGATAACACCACTTTGGTGCAAAATCGAATAAAACAACAGGTAGATCAACATCATAGTGAAAAATGTTTTGATGTAGGTGATTGGGTATTTTTACTGCTATATGCACTTAAGAAATGGCGAACTTACCGAATGGGAAAACACTTCAAGGTAAAAATGGATCATGATAGTCTTAAATACTCTTTAGAACAACTATTATCTTTAGAAGAACAAAAAAATGGGTCACAAATATGTTGGATTATGACTTTGACATCATCTATAGAAAAGGGAAGCAAAATTTTGTTGCATATGCACTCTCAAGAAAGGATGAGGATGTGGAAGCATTATTTTGTGCTATTTCTGTAATCCAACTAGATTGGATAAATGAAGCAAGGGATGAATGGAAGAAGGACAAAGAAGTATGGCCACTTATTCAAAAGTTGGAAAAGATCCCAATTCAAACAATATTGCCAGAAATTGAAGAGGAAGGAAAAATCATGTTGGAATCTGGAGCAGTCACAGAAACAAGAACCCGACAGCTATGAAATCGATCAACTTCAAGTACCTCATCAAGTGGAAGAACTTACCCATTGAAGATTCCACATGGGAGGACAAGAATTTTATACAGAAGCATCAAGAAATACTCAAGCATTGAGGAAAACACTTTTTGAAGGAGAGGGGCATGTTAGGCCCCTGTACTACTAGTGTAACCCCTTATTGTTATTAGTACAACCCCCTTATTATATTGATGTACCCATGTAGTGCCCATATTGTTACTATTATGCCCCAAGAAGCCCACTATTGTTATTATTATGCCCTGACATTATTATTGTTATGTCGGCTCTGATTATATTATGACCCCTTAGACTCATATATATAGAAAGGAGGTATTTTCATTTGTATCATCCAAGAATCATTCATGTGTGTAATGTAAAGGAGGTTTCCCCCTCGAAGAGGCTGAATTCTAAGGCATTGATCTATCTTTTCTATCTTTTTGTGAGCTAGTTTCATAACACTCCTCTAGCATGTAACTGGAGGAAGGAGGTTTCTAATTCAAGAGAAGTGGTAGGGGCTATTGTGTACAGGCAGCTTGTGGGTTCATTGATGTACTTGGTGAACACACTACCAGATTTGTGCTATGTGTGAACTAGCTAAGTCAAGAAATGGTTTATTCTACCAAGATGTTTTGGAGGGCGGAAAAGCATGTATTGAGATACCTCAGAGGCACATATCAGTATGGATTATGGTTCAGATGGACAGAGGGAGTGAAGCTATAGGGCTTCACTGATGCAGATTGGGCAGGGAGTCCATCAGATTGGAAGAGCACATCAGGAGGGATTTTCAACCTTGCTTCAGTGACAGTTTCTTGGTACAGCAGGAAATAGAGGTCGGTTGCACTTAGCTCAGCAGAGGCAGAATACATGGCTACCAGTAAGGCAGCATGTGAGGCCATCTGGATGCAGAAAATCCTAGTTGATTTGTTTGATCAGAGGATGGATCCAACTATGATCTATTGTGATAATCAGAGTTGTATCAAACTCTCTAAGAATCTAGTATTTCATTATAGGTCCAAGCACATCGACATTCGGTATCATCATCTCAGAGACTACGTAGTGAGGAGGATCATGTTGCTGCAGTATATTTCGACAGAGGAGCAAGATGCTAACATTTTGACAAAGGCATTGTCAAAGTGTAAATTCGAGTTCCATAGAGACAGGATTGGGGTGTGAGATAATCCCTTTCTTGTTGAGAGGGAATGTTGAAATATGGCAACAAGAATATTCCAATTTAATTTTTCCTTGAATTAAATTGTGAATTAAAATTGAATTTAGTCTTAACATCTACTTGGAAATAATTAATTAATTTATTTTAAATTAATTAGTTGGAGAAATTCAAGTTAGAAGTCTTTCTGAAGTCATGCAAGAGTTATCCCTTAAATTAAGGAGATAGATTGAGTTATGTTTGAGTTGTAATTAGTTAACTTAGTTTACTGAGTTAAGTCCAGTTAAATTAGTTCCAAACTATTTGAGGAACTAATAGTGAGTTAAAAATCAGTTGATGCATTAATGCACTCAACTAGTGCTACTCTAGTTAACTGAAGATTCCCTCATCAGAAACTCATGCATGTCTATACGAAGAAAGATCCAGTTGAGATTAATGTTCAAGGACAGTGTACTATCACTTTCATGTATTTTCTCATGGAGAAAAACTCATCCATGGAGTAACTGAGAATCATCCACAAGGAACAGTGCAAGGAAATAGGAGCTTGGAGGGCAGAGAGGAAGGCTGGAGAAAAACCAAGATTACCTGTGAGCATCTGTGAGGATTGTACTGAGAGCTAGCTAGCTATGAGAGCTAAGGCTTTGTATAATTCCTATATGTTTCCACCATGCATGATAATACAATAGTGTGGGGTTTTTTATCTGAGGATTTCCCCAAAAGTATTTTCGTGTGTATTGTGCCATTGATTCTTCTTCTTTTGGTTATATTGTTCAACTCGATCTTTAAGCTTCCACAAATTGATAGTAGAAGTAGGTTATAGTATTCTGCTTTGATTTATATTGCATTATCGGGTTAACCTGTCGTATATTTTCTACACGAGGGATTCATGATGACATACAGTTTTGAGGATATGTTTGACAGTATTGATGAAGTGCTACAAGAAGTAAAAGCATAAATCTTTACGATACTGCAAGATCGTTTAGATGTGATTCAGCCTGAATGGGCTACTCAGCTAAGTCGCGTGCTAGAATGTTATAATGTAACTACTGAAGAAGAGGACGAGGATCTACATAAGATTAACATTCAGAAAACAGAAGGTCACCGCGAGGTTCAATCACCACAGATTGAGAACCCTGATATAACCGCGCCATTAAAAACGAAACAAGTAATCATTGGTACAGAGGCAAAACCTAAATTTGCAAAGATTGGAGACTATTGGGATGACATGAAGGTGGATAAGGTCACTGAATTGCTCTGCGAATACCAGGATTTATTCCCTACCAAGTTTAAATATCTGAAAGGGATAATCGGGGACGGGTAAGTAGAGGCCTTACCGTCTCAATCCGAAATATAAGGAAAAGGTTCACATAGAGATGGACAAGATGCTCGTGGCAAGCATCATTGAGCCTGTGGAAGAATCTGACTAGGTATGTCCAATGGTGGTACAAGAAAAGAAGCAAAAGGATGAAATAAGGATATGCGTTGATCTCAGAAAGCTGAATGACACTTGTGTACATGATCATTTCCCGACTCCATTCACTGATGAAGTGTTGGACAATGTAGGTGGCTAGAAAGCATATTCCTTCACTGATATGTTCTATGGGTACCACTAGATCAAAATGCGCCGAAGGACAGGAGCAAGACAACCTTCGCAACTGAGTTGGGTTGTTTCCAGTACACTGTATTGCCATTTGGTTTGAAGAATTCACCTGTGATCTTCTCACGCGTATTTGTTGCTGCGTTCAAGGAATTTATTCATAAGTTCCTGGAGGTATATTTTGATGATTGGACTTTGTTTAGTCTAGTTAAACGCCATGTAGTGAGCTTGTGCCTGATGCTGGATACTATCAAAGATACCAAATTGTGCTCAATCTCAAGAAGTGTCTATTTTGTGTTCCTTTTGGGAACCTGTTGGGGCATGTGGTTTGCATACAAGGACTGATGGTAGACGCCGCAAAGATCACGGTGATACTTAACCTGGAAGCACCAAGGAGTGTGAAACAATTGTGCGCTACCCTGGGACATATGGGATATTACAGAATGTTTATCAAAGGCTATGCTCAGATCGCCGCACCTATGGAGAAATTGTTGAAGAAGGATGTCACATTTTGTTGGAACGATGACTGTAAGAAGAGCTTGGATATATTGAAAGAAAAGATGGTCATTGCACCGATTCTAGTCTTCCCGGATTGGAAGAAAGAGTTTCATGTACATTTCGATGTATCATGTATAGCATTGGGAGTAGTACTAACACAGGCTGGCAGAGAAGGCTTGGATCATCATATCACATTCGCAAGCTGAAGATTATCCAAACCAAAGAAGAACTATTCCACCACCGAGCGCAAAGGGCTAGCTATGGTGTATGCACTCCATAAGTATAGGCACTACTTGCTGGGAGGCCATTTTAAGATGTATACAGATCACTCCGCACTAAAGTACCTGGTCAATAAGCCTGTGTTGGGGGGGGAATCTGTAGGTGGCTCTTATTGTTCCAGGAGTATGATTTTGAAGTTTTTGTGAAGATTGGATGACTGAACGTAGGACCAGACCATTTGTCACACATCGAAACAGGGGAGGAACCCACTAACTTGGAAGAAGGATTGTCAGATGCGTAGCTATTTGTAGTGCACGTCATGGATGGTCACTTCAAGGATATAATACACTTCCTAACAATAGAAACTGCTCTGGAAGGATACATTGTCCAGCAAAAGAAGGAATTAGTGGTGCATGCGGTAGATTTCTCTGTCATTGTTGGGCATCTGTACAAGATGGGGACTAATGAGATATTACGACGATATGTACCTAAGTTCGAAAGAAGCAGCATCCTCATGGACACTCATGGGGGCATCGCAAGAGGACATTATGTAGGAAGAGCAACCACGCAAAGGATTCTACGAGCATGGTTGTGGTGGCCAACTCTCCATCAGGAATTAAAAGCA
This sequence comes from Pinus taeda, assembly GCA_000404065.3. Lineage (NCBI taxonomy): Eukaryota > Viridiplantae > Streptophyta > Pinopsida > Pinales > Pinaceae > Pinus > Pinus taeda. The sequence continues at coordinate 126,276 of APFE030221878.1, forward strand.
TATTGCAAGGCATGTGATGTGTGTCAAAGGACTGGCAGGCCATTATGGAGGGATGAGATGCCTTTGAATCCACAAATGACATTGCAACCCTTCGAGAAGTGGGTGATAGATTTTGTAGGACCCATTCAGCCACAAGGAAAGACAAGAGCAAGGTACATTATCACCACAATGGAGTATTTGACTCGTTGGGCAGAGGCATAGCCTGTGAAGGATCACACGGGCGCGACCGCTGCAAAGTTCCTCTTTGAGCATGTATTCGCATGATTTGGATGTTTGAAGATCTTGATGAGTGATCACGGTACGTACTTCCTGAATTAGGTGATGAGTGCGCTAATGGATGAATTTTAGGTATACCACCAGAAGAGCACACCTTATCACCTACAAGCTAATGAGACAGTGGAAGCATTCAACAAAGTGCTCAAAAATGCGCTGACCAAGTTTTGCAATGCTCAGCAAAATGATTGGGACCTATGCACACCTGCATTATTATGGGCATATCGAATGACATGCAAGAAGTTGACTGGACAAACCCTCTTTAGGCTCATCAACAAGGTTGAAGTGATAATGCCTATGGAATACATCATGCCTATTCTACGCATAGTAGCACTCATAGGTATGATGGATCGCGGAGCCCTAGAGGAAAGGCTCGTACAACTGGATAAACTGGAGGAAGAAAGTTTTCTAGCTGGATTTCACCAACAGGCCCAAAAGTAGCGCGAAAAGGAATGGCATGATCGACACATTAAGTTGTGCACATTTAAGGTAAATGACCTAATTTTTCTATATGATAGTAAGTTTGATAAATTTCCAGGGAAATTCTAAATGCACTGTTTAGGGCCCTATGTCATTAAGGAAATTACCGATGGAGGATCGGTATAGCTGGTCAAATTGAATGGAGAACCCTTCCTCGAAAAGGTGAATGGCAATTGCTTGAAGTCATACACCGGCGGTCCATCCATGTGATTAAATGAGGGTAGCATAGTCTTAGCACTCCAAACATCTAAAAGGAGGTGCGGGACTATAAACTACACTGCCCAGGTTGGGGAGTTGCATGATTGGAAGAGGGTGCGAAGCAAGGAAGTGTCACTAAGTCTGCGATAGTGTGGAGAGAGTTGCGCTACCCAGGGAGAAATCACATAGGCTAGCCAGAAAGTGACCATTACAGTCACTGTTCATGAAAAGATGGCAAAAGTGAGGCCAAATGAAGTGGGTGGTCGGCATTTAAGACGAAATTTATGGCTCAGATCCTTGAAAATATATTTCCAATCTAGCATTAGTGAACCGATTTTGGGGGCAATGGTCAGATTTGAATTCAAAATCCCCTATAAATTACAAATGGTTGTCTAGCAAGAAACTCTTGGCATTTTGAGTATTCAATTGTTGAGCTCTCAAACACCTATGGACCTAGAGTTCTTCAAGGCTCTCAAACAGACTCCTGCATTTGTGAACTTGCCCAAAGCATCGCGAGCACTGATAGAGAGTGTTATGTCAGCACCCCTAGAAGTTATCAATACAATGCAAGTAGTAGAAGAGTCGGCACAAGAAATGGAAATAGAGGCAGAAGTAGCTTCTTCAAAAGTAGCTGAAGTATTGGCAGAGGTCCCTACATCACCGAGAACGCTGAGACCGAAGCCAACCCCAACCAAAGAGAATGTGAAGGACAAGAAGGCCAAGCAGCCTACCATACTATTGCACACATCACCAAGGAGAAACCCACCAAAGCCCATTGCATAGGAGAAAGGCAAGGCTATAAACCTAGAAGCAGACGAGGAGGATATCAAAGACATCCCGATGGATGATGAGGATGTGGGAATGGAAGTAGAGGAGGTTGAAACCCAGGGTGCGAACCCTATTACACAGTTTTCGGAGTATGTCCCTCTATGCAAGCCTAAGTCCAAGATCCCAAAGGACATTGATGAGAGTAAGACTCCCCTGCAAACTCCTCTGCTACCAGATGAAATTGCTTTCAATGGTCCGTGTTTGGCACGGGTGATGATACTGAAGATTGAAGCCTAGGACTTGGAAAACCATGAAAAGTTCCCACACTTGGTGACCGAGTAGCTGATGCACCGCATCATAGACATGAATACATGGATGACCACATTGGAGCCATAGAAGTGGCTCAGGGGAGTAGAGAAGGCAAGATTTCTCAACCTACTCTAGGTGCTGCACTATAACCGCACCCCGGTGACAGTTTTGGTCATCAAGCAACTGTTGTGCTTGGTGTATGATGGGTGGCTGTGGCTGGAGGAGCTGATACCCATCACAGATAGGGTAATTCAACGAATAATGTGCATGCCTTATACAGGTGAGAATACAGTAATGATCTTTGGTGGCAAGGGTGGTGAACAGGCTCTTGCAGAATCAATGAAGGAAAGATTCAAGCTAGTGAAGAAGCTATGTGGGTATGTTATATCCAATGTCTATGACCCCGCTGTGAAGGTAGCAATGCATATCCTTGCAGGGAAGGTGATGTGAAAGTGTCACACTGACGAGGTGTTAGTTCCTGTTATCGCGTTCGCACAACAGTGCACAAAAGGATTCCAGCTTAACTAGTCGGACTACATTTGCGGAGAGTTCTTGGTGACTTTTCGTGAAGCACAAGAGAAAAGCAAGACATTCCACTATGCGTGGCTCTTGCTATCGATTGTACTCGTAGCGTGGGAGCTACCAGAGGATATTAAATTCCCTTCAGTCACACCAGACCTCCCTGAAGCAGTGAAGTACGTTTCACTGTGGACAACCAAGGACACGCAGCAAGTTCGGGACAGCAAGATCTTCTGGATCTTGATGGAAACGAATATTAGGATGGCCATAAATCACAAGTCGTAATTTTTGCCCACGATGTACACTAACCTGCAGAGATATGCCAAGTTTAAAGTTGATTTCCATCGAGTATCAATTAGGGCATGAAAGGACCCTGCGCAGAAGTGGTACGACTTGTCATATCTGGCCATGGATGCCATCGATGTAGTGCTCAATCAATGGTCGACAGAGTGGTGCACTACCAAGAACTTGGTGGTGGGTGGAAGCAAGTTCATTGCATAGAAGAAGGAGGAGGAGGCCAAGTTGAAGATGGCACAGCTAGTTGAGAAGAGGAAAAAGGAGGTTGTTGAAAAGGCCCAGGCAGAGCAGGCAGGAAAGGAGGCAGGAAAACAGACAGGTGGCACAGAGCAGGGCTTTGACAAAGGTGCACGGTCACCTTCACCTGAGACAAAAGAGGAAGACATAGAGCAGCACGGTGTGAACCCTTAGGAGACGTCCACTCGCATTAAGCACCCGAGAGAGTTGGAGAAGGGAGGGTCCAGAAAGAAATCTAAGGCAACCAAGACCTCGCTAGACCCTATCACATTAACAGAGGGCGACTTACATGATATCGGTGACACAGTCATAGATGTCACCTTGGAGGCCCTACAACAATTTGAATATCAACAGCAGATCATACTAGGGGCTATCGAGACTAGGTTGAAGGAGTTGCAGACCTGTGCGTCGCAAGCTGGCACGGTGTCTACCAGCGTAGCTATTGGCACTTTAGAGGCTGCCGATATGCTATGAATGAAGGCTTCCAATACGATAGTGCTGTGGATGGAGCACTGACCATAGAAAATGAGGTTGACAGGCCCACTATCAGCGCCTTGAAGGGAGTTGGGCTAAACCTGGTGGCGCTTCCACACGAAGCACTCCACCCCTGACAGGATGGAGCAATTATAGAAATGAGGGCCCAAGATCACCGCACCCTTTAGGTGATAAATGAACAGTGGATCAACAACGAACAGATGGCCCTACAAAGAATTTTTTCCTTCGTTGCTGAGACCGAGGTGACCAACCAAAGCAAGAATATCATGCAGGTCGTTGAGGAGGCATGCAAAATGGTCCTAGAGCTATCCATTCCAAAGGAAGAGCTAGTTGAGGTATGCATCCATAAGTTGGCCACAGGGGTGCACAACACTCAGACTGAGATGGCGTGGGTTCAATTGGAGTTGAACTTGCAAATTACTAAGTTACAGTTGAGGTCCCAACTCTCCACACCACCAGAAGTCAAGGAATAGCGGGAGACCACTGTCATAGAGGCAGTCTTGGTGGTGGAAAGTGTAGTAGCAGACTGCATGTAGTTGTTCAAGAAATCATTTGAGGTCCTGACAAGTTTGCAAGAGGACCAAAATATACAGAGGCTAGAGATGGAAACGCGCGAGCTACAATAGTGCTAGGATGAATTTAAGGGCACAGCACGAACTGTCGCGCTGACACAGAGGCTAGCCAAGCTACAAGAGGCTAAGCAGATGAAGGAACATGTGGATGTAGCACTACACAAGGAAGCAGTGTTGAAGGCGTGACTAAAGCCCTAGTTGGAGGAAGCTTATGCAGTCATAGAAAATATTGAAGGCAAGCTTGCAACTCTGCAAGCGATGCAACAAATGCTTCAAGCTGACAACGCAAGAGCAGTGGCCGAGAAGACGATGGAAGATACGAAGCAAACAGTAACTAAGTGCAAGGTGAGGTAGTGTTCATACGGGTCGAGCTGGATGGGCTTCATGCAAAGATCTCCACGTCTACCAAGTGACTCGAGGGCGAGTCACGATGTTTGTGTTGGGGGGTTGTTGGGAGCGAGATCCCATAAGGGTAGTTTTGGGGCTAAAAGCCCATGCTTGAGCTAAATTTTGTAATAAAAGGGTAAAGTCTCTGCATTTTGTGGTCACGGAGTGAAAAGGTGTTATGTTTTATAGGGTAGTTAGCCCTTAGTTTTGTAAAGTAAAGTCGAATGTAAGAGTTCTACCCATGGTTTGCAGACCATGGGATTGTATAAAAAGAGCTAAGCTCTAAGTAGTTTTAGAGACATAGAATGATGAATAATGTAAGAGAGTCATAGCTTTGAAGTAAGAAGTCTAAGTCTTGGGTTGTAGTGTAGGTAGAGGCTCTGCAGATGAGTTCACAGAGGCCTAGGGTAGAAGTCTGCAGTTGAGTGCGTGGACCCCTATAGCTGTGTGTGCAGGGCAGACAGAGGTTGTACACACTTGAAAGACATCAATACAGAGAAATATTCGACAATTCCTATGTCTTTGTTCTATTAACACATCTTGATATGTTATATATGAATTTCCTTTATTATGCTTATGTGATGTGCGAATGAATGCAATTACGATTATCTTTTTACGTAGTGTTAATTATAATTATTTGATAAGATAAGCAAGTCACTTAGATTAATTGGGGAATCTGCACGGCACGTTGCCATAGCAATGCGAAAGTACCTGAGTAGTAGGTTAGGGTTGTGCGAAGGTCGATTGTACCATTTCACTGAGGTATTGAAGGATGGAATAGAAGGCTAGTCTTGTAAGCCCTAGAGCAAAGCAACCTACATGAAGGTAGGGATAAAGGGAATCAAACGACATAAAAACCATCTCAAGGTGCGGAAACTTAGTTCTAGCATCCCCACATACTCCTTTGGGTGAGACTTCGGTCCACACTCTGTGGGCTGATTTCGAAAGGGCCAATATTGTAGGGATTTGTTTGGCTAATTAGCGTTGAACCTGGGTCAGGCCCCCTCAAGCCAACACAACTGCATCACAAAGATTGGGTGGAAAAGTTACCAAAAGCACTATGGGCTTACTGGATCACTTGGAGGAATGTGATCGAACGCACAGCTTATGAATTAGTCTATGGTAACCAAGTGCTCTTGCCCATCGAGTTCCAAGTAAAAACATTGAGAACTGCCACTCAGTTGGGCATGAATTTAAATGAGTCTCAAGAAAAGAGATTGATGCAATTGAACGAGCTTGATGAGATCCGACAAGATGCCTAGCACAGAACTGCATTACTACAGAACCAAAGAGCCCGATTGCATGACAAATTTATTAAGAAGAAAGTTTTCCATCTAGGTGACTGGGCCTTGTTATATGATAGTAAGTTTAAGAATTTCAAAGGTAAATTCTCTACCAGATGGTTAGGACTGTATGAGGTAACTGAAGTTTTTAATAACGGTTCAGTTCATATTTGTACTATCGATAATGAAAAGACTTATTTTGTGGTAAATGGTCATCAGCTTAAAGTTTATCATAAACCACTTTCACGTGATCTATTTTTGCAGTAAATTTGAAAGGATCTAGGTTTGGAGATGATTCATGTGAATGACCAACACCTTCCTGGTTCAGTTGATTAAAATAATATATACATATATTATATATATAAATATATATATAATATATATATATATATATATATATTATATTATATATATATATATAGATATATATATATAAACCGGTGGGCTGTCACTTTTCATATCTTCAGGAGGTCCTCCCCACAACCCATGTAGAATAAAGGAGTAATTCACCAAGAGCAAGTTTATTCCTTTATCCAGGTCTAGTGGATTATTTATGGAAAAGGAACTGGTGGAGTATTTTTTGGAAGCCTTCAGACTCTCTAAACATGAAGCTCTCGAGCATTGACTGATCTAAGCTCACAAATAATATGGACCAGTATTAGTATAGGGATTCCTTGAGTATAGAATTTTTCTTTTCTAGACTCAAGGAAATGTTTACAGAAAGGAAACCCCCTGGAGTCTACTATGGGAAATTCAAACTCTCTAAACATGAATGCCTCAAGCACTAACTACTTTAGGCTTGTTAAAATAATAAGGTAGTAGTAGTTTAGGGATCCTTTGGGCATTGAATTATTCTTTTCCGGGCCCAAAGGAATAGCTACGGAAAAGAAGTCCCCTTGGAGCTCTCTTTCTAGACATTTCCAACTCCCTAAAGAAGAAATTCCCTAGGCATTCATCATTCTAGACCTAGTAAAAATCCATGGATTGATAAGCAATTTCCTTTTTCTTAAGATAATGACCAGCCTGGTATATGGCATTAAGTCTGAAGGTCTTGAAATCATGTTCAAACATCCTACACCTTATACTCTGTCTAAATTCAATTGGTTTTTGTGTATGAGGATCCCAGAATTATGATTCAAACGACCTATACTCTGTGCTCTGTCTAAAACGCAACTTGTTAGTACATATGGGGGTCCTGAGATTTTGTCCAGATCTATGTCCTATAATTATACATTTTCTATCACAGTGTGTATGAAGAAGCCTTTTGGATCATAAGAGATCATCTTTATATATATGTCAACATGTTTCCTAAGTTAGGACTTGTCTTCACCAACAATCAAAGATTATTGTGGTTAGCAATTCACTCTGTGTAAGTAGAGATCCATGGGATCAGTACTCAACTTTCCAAGGTTACGACATATCAATTGAGTTCCATTTCCAGAATTAGGGTCACAACACACAATTGCAGCCAACATTACTTATATTTGAGTTCCAGTAAGCACATCCGATCACACAATCGACACAAAATCACTAAAGTGGTTGAGGTACGTGCTTGTATTTTGTTTAAATTTAAATAGTAGGTGGTTAAAATGTATATCATATAAGTATGCCTATGAATCTCTCCTAAGTTCACCCATAATAATATATCATGCTTCCTTACCTGTCTATTCCCAATTCCCTAACCGATTACCCTCCATCACATTGATGAGACACGAACCACAGCCGCCACCCACTCATGGTCTATCCTTGTTGTGTGATGATGTCTGCCCTACCTGTGCTTGGCCATCATTTCATGGAACCTCTCAGTAATCATGCGGAGGACGCGTCGCCTCTCGGCCGAGATAATCACATGCTGTCTCAGATGATCACACATTGTAATCAAGCATTTGCACTCCGAACTAATTGTGGATGGGATGATCACCATAATGGTAATCGATCTCACATTTTTGATCCATCATGATGATGATCATTCAACCAAAATTAAAAGAAAGGGTGTCTGTGATCATTGGTAGAGAATCAGTGAGAGACCAAAGGTGTAGAAAATTGGGAGAATGATAGTTGCAGCTGAATGCAGGCACCATGGGTGCGGATAGGCACAAACCTACCTTTGTCCAGTTCGGGCGCAAAACAGAGTATGAGCAATGCAAGGGTATTCTGGAGGAGAAGGGTTGGATGACCTTTCTACAAAGGTTTCAAGGCTATAGTGACCAAGTTGCGATGGCATTCATGAGGAGTTTCAATGGAAAGCATGCCCATGTAGGCAACTTAAATTTCAGTGTCATAGAAGAATATGTGAGGAAGGCCATTGGGCTACCGGCCGTGGGTGTGCAATTTTTTAAAGGTGGGTGGCTAGAAATACCAAATTTCACGCTGTTTTTGAAGCTTGCCTATAGGTTGATTAGTTAGGTGAAAGGAGATCTCTGCAACTGCATCAAGGAATAATGGCATCCATTACTGACGATGCTACAACGCTTTGCGACCTGTGAGGGAAGGTTTGTTGTTGTATTCCTATAACATATCCAGCTCATGATCCATTTATTGAAGGTAGACAACTGAATATTCCTCACTTTTTGAAGTTGAGCTTGCACAAGATGGCTAGAGGTGTGTAGTTGGATGGCAGGAAGCCTGAGACCACATTATACCACCATAGCTTAATTAAAATCTTGTTGGTTATCGAGCTCAAGAAAAGGAAACGGTCGTGGGAGGACTTCCTAATTGAAGAATTACCTAGGCAGAAAACACAGACTAAGGGTCGGTAACGAGAAGTACACTGCTCCCTAAAATTAGATGATGCCATGTCCCCCGTCAAAATCTAAGTTTACACCTACCCACTCTCCTTCTCCTGTTTCTTAACTCCCCCAGACAACCAATGGTAGTTTGAATGATGGCAAGAAATTGGTTCCTATGGAAGCCCTGGTGGGCTCACAAAGGAAAAGAAAACAAGATCAGGCTAAGCCCAACCAACCTGAATTGAGACCCATTTCAGAAAACAACGCATTTGAATCCCTGTAAAATCCTTCCCTGAATCTCGAAAGTGCCACACCAATGTCTAAGCATCGGCGACCCTTGTTTCCCTTCAGCGGTTCCCTAGTTTCCCCAGCCGATACTTTTGCTCAAGGCCGCGTCCAACTCGAAGCATGGCCCATACTTTGCAATGTCCAAGGCTGAAGGCACCAGCTTCGAACATATCCATATCTCATCCTCTCGTGATGTTGATGTCCAGCAATCGAAAATTTCCCTTGAAGGAGAGCCCACTGCCACGTCTAAGTTGAATATCCCTATGTATATTGCATGAGATATGGAGACTTTGTCTCCCACCTGACCTTTAGTAAGTAGGAGCATCACAAAGGCCATTCTACATCAGTCTTCCTCAAGAGAACACAAAGTAAAGTTGCTTGGAGTAGTACCTCGCAGTAGTCGATGACCCCGACCAAAGCTCCTACATATGATGTAGAAGAAAACTTAAAGATCTGACTTGTCAAGTTACAAAAAATGATCACCAAGCTCAGGGAACAGGCCAATAAATACAAAGTTTTATTCCATTTCATAAGGGATGTGAACTAGCAAGTACAGGACTCTAACATGAATTTGTATGCCCAAAATGACACCTTGGATAGGAAAAAAAAGAACCTCCTACAGTGGAAAGCGGCAAGGAACAATCATGCCAAACGGTTGAATGCCAAAGGGTTAGCCCTTCAATTTCAAAAATTCTCACCACCAATCAAACAAGGGATCGAGGTACTGATCAATATTGTTGGTCTTTGACCACAATCTCATTTTGGTAAAATATAGTTTTCTTTTTAGCGGATGCATGAGGCCATGCATCAGAATCGGTGTGGGAGGATGTTGATCCCCCATTTTGTTCCCACCAATACTATTTTCCATCCCTATTTTGACCTTTTTGGCACTCCTAAACCTATTCATCGGTCATTCTTCTTGTCCTAATCACTGTCCTAATCTTCATCATGAGGTAAAGTATTTTATGGTAACATTTTGCTATTTATTAGTGAATTTAAGTCGATATGAGTAGCTAATCCATAAACTAACTAATTACTATGGTCCAAGTGTAGACATTTCAGTAAATGTGCAGGATGACAGTAGGAGAATGCAGGTAGTGAACCATGGTTCCCCACTTTCTTACTCAAGAGCCATCATAGGGTTAAGTACCTAACAACGTAGGGGATAAGAGGTTGTATGCTTCTAGATGGAAAGTTGCCCCCCAGCCATGCTTGAATATGTTCGATTCCAGCCATGATAAAGATCCTTGTTATCCTCTATGAATGGAGCAAACACCAAGATTAGGGTCAGTTGAAGGTTGTTAAACTAATTTGGACAAGTTGTTCGAGCCATCCGATCTGAAGGAATAGATTAGCTTGGCTGTTATGATTTACTATCCGTAGTTCAATTTGTTTTAACTTAGTTAAATTCCTATAAAAGGTTGCTATGTAATACATTAGAAGCTAGCGAATAGAAGTTGAAGTTGTTACTATGTATCCCTTGACTTATTATTTTTTAATCAAAAATGTCCACAATGGTTCTGCATTAAGTTCAAGTTAATCGTTTGATGATTCAGTGTGGATGATTAGTTCATTGTGATCAAAATCTCTCACTTGTTGTAATTTAACTAGCTCCCAGGTGTGGCTAGGCCCACCCATCTGGGTTTAGCTTTGTAATATTGCGTAGTAGTATCTCTGTGTGATAGAGATAGTCGATTCTTTAGTTATATGCACTTCATTGTTAGTTTACTTGTTGTGTGGAGAGTTTTCTCAAGTGTCAATCGATTGTATTATGTTGATGTTATGATTTTTTTAAACCTCTTTGCTTCAGCAATCCAAATCTAAATCTCTAGTGTAATCATCATTTTTTCTTTCGGGACAAAGACCTACTATGTTCATGAACCTTACACATTGTATTGGACTATGATTTTCATATATGTACATGAAGTTTATCGAATTACATTGTCATTTAATGATTGTGAAGAGTTAGTTTATTTATTGACAACACAGAAACTACTTTCAAATACTTAAATCGAACAATGTATTTAGAGACCAGAGATGAATGGAATTTGTGTTAATTTAGATTGAGATAAATTAATTTCAAATTAATTTCTCTTGTTTCCTTTAGTCATTGAATCGATTGACTCTCTTATGGATTGTTTCTGCAGGTGTATGCGACATAAGAAGTACTTGTTTTGGGTTGATTATTTGAATAATGAGATTGGCGTGAGCTTGGTTTAATTTAAGTTGATTGAGTTGATGTTAGATTATTTGCATAAATGTGTGTACACTGTGTAGATTAACCTCAGAATGAAAAAGAGTGTTTCGTGTGTTAGCTGTTGAAGCATTTTCATTATTTTCATTTGGCTGTTGATTCCCTTGTTTCATTTCTTAGTTGTTAAAGCAATTTCATTAGTTTCATTTGGACTATTGATTCCTTTGTTTTGTTTGAATGCTTGGTTATATTTCCCATAGCTTAGATGCCTAATTGGATTTCAATAGCAGAGCATTGATTTTGAATAGGGTTACTTATAGTTTGGGGATTGATATGACTATAGGGTAATTTAGAGTACAGTTTCTCAGAGTTATTTGTTTGATTGCCATGTTTAAGTAGAACTAATACTTGAAACCGCTCTCATTCCTATGATCAATTAGAGACCTAGATGTAGTTTGGTTGAGAATACAAAATCAAGTTGGTAAGTTAATAGTGAATCAGAGCGTCCATTTTAGTACTTAACTTCAAGATCTTTGGTGTTGACGAGCTAGTAGAGTAATAAATCATTGAGTACAGATTGATGGTTTAAGCTAGAATTGTATTGCTATTTTAAGTAGTGAATCTTTATTTCCTTTGAGTGTGGACTGTAGGAATTAGAACCATAACTTGAGTGTTTTGATTGATTAAGTCTTGTGTGACTAGGTATTCATTCTCATCACTTGAATTAGTGGTAAAGAGTTTAGTAGCCTGTTAAGTTCAGATTTCAATCCTAGGTTAAGTTCGTAAAGATTTTTGAATTCTTTAGATTAAATTGATTGTTGGGTCTGATTATGCTAGCTAGATGTTTGATTTCTTTAAGCTTGAAAGCATTAGTGTGTTTATTACCCCGCTAATTATTATAAGGAATCGCTAAAACTCTAATCTAGAATTGAACAAAGAAAGTGCAAGATAACTCGTGCTTATGAGTCTGGATTGACATATAAATATTAGGAGATTAATTCACCAATTTAATCTCTCAACACATGTGATACAACCACCATTATTTTATATGTTCCATAGTCAGACATCTCATTCCACGTCAAACAATCAAACATTGCATCTTTATGTTGGCAATGGCATGTTGACGAAGATGGTGCTGGAAACAAAAGCAGGAAATGTTGCCCTATCATCGGGTTCATTACCTCCAACAACATCGTTCCTCCAATAGCCCGGCCACCAACTCTTCTAGTTCAGGCAATCATGCCTCGAGTCCTCCTCTTTAGGAAACCATACCCCAAATTCTCTCTATTAAGGCAACTGGATCTCTGTCTCTTCATGTTCACTGTCATTGGATGCCACTATGGATCGAAATCCTTCCATTGTCATCCATTGTCATTGGTTGCCATTGCCAATGGTCCATTTTGGTGTTATCGTAGGTCAAAAGGTCAGCCACCGTGGTCAAAAGGTGTGATCGGTCCATTAATATATATATATATATATAATATATATATAAATACATATATATACTATATATATACCATATATATATACATATATATATATACTATAATATATATTATATATATATTAATATATATGAAAAAAAAATTGATAACCAGGATTCGGACAGTGTTCTAGCGAATTACATATGCCGAGATGACAAACACAAAATGAATAAATTGTTGGAAATACAGCTTTGAGAAAAAATCTTCTGAAGGAAGGGGCTATGTTATGAATATAATTCATAACTAGTAAATAAATAAAATAAATGTAAATATTAAATGAGCAAATATTGGTTATGTTGAATAGTCATTAAGTTAAGAAAAAATGCATGTCTAAAAGACATGCCCAGCCACGAAAGGACATGCACTTAGGTATATATATGCGGGTCCTCATTGTAACATTCATCACTTGAAACATTTTATATATATCATAAATTATTGTTACAAAATACATCTTGTGTATTTTTCCGTTAAATCAAACAAGATACAGGTTTTGTTGCTTCAAGCATCTTTGAAGGAATTTGGTTTGAAATCTATAGACAAATTTAGTTCGAAATTATAAGAAACAGCCATATCAATAGGTAAATCAAAATTGTCTAAATCACCTCCCTTCTGTCTAGCAAGCTTATTGTCCCTCTCTTTCCAACCTTATCGGGACAAACACTTTCAAGTGTCTTTGTGAGCCATTTTGGAGGACCTTTCTGAGATGGTCCAGGCTACTTAGTTGACTTAGAAGGGGCTCAATCAAGATTTATCCTCCCAATTCTCTCAATCACGTTACTCAAAGTATCTTCTTGATCAGTGGTCGGAGCTTCAAGAGGAGGAGAGAGTTCTTTAGAAGGAGATTCCACATATTGATCTAGTATAGGGATCCCCCCTTCAAGATGTGGAATCATATTATCAAACTCTTGAAAATACTTTGCATTCTCGAATTTGTCCAAGTGATTAAGTTGTCGCTCAACAACATTGTCAGCCTTGGAATATTCAAGAAAGATCACATCTCAAGATATTATAAATTTCTTATTTACTTCATCATAGAGATGATATGCTTTGGAGGTATTTGAGTACCCCAAGAAGATACATTTTTTATTCCGTGCACCAAGTTTGTTTCTTTGATCCTTAGGTATCAAGGCATAATAGGTGGAATAAAAAACTATGAGATGCCTCACCAAAGAAATGTAGCCATACCACATTTCATAGGGAGTCTTATTTTTTAGAGCATGAGATGTGTTATGGTCCTATACCAATAGGTGCCATATTTCATGATTGACTTGATGAGCTCTATAATATGTTCATACCTTTTCTTGTTGCAAAGGTTTTCCATATTTTCAAAAAATCAAAAAGTTAAAAAAATGCAAAGAGGGTATACCCTAAAAGAAAAAGCAAAGGGTGAAAATAATAAGATGGTAAAAAAATGAAAGAAAATGAACCCCAAATAAAAATAGACTAGGAAAGTGTGCAAGTCTAAATGCTACTACTTTTTCATTTTCTATAATAAGCATTGTGTGCAACTTGTTAACTTATGCCACAATTGATGAATAGTCAAACATCTTAAGCTTGGCTAGTCCATATTTGAATTTCATGTTTTAGAGATAGAGAATAAAAATCTGACCAAACAGTGTAAACTTGGAAGATAAGTAGATAGGTAGAGTAAATAAAAAGGAGCTCAACAGTTTAATCTAAACCCTTGGATGTAATAACTGTAGACATAGGTAGGTTTTCCATGTAAAAGAAAAAGAAGATTGATAAGGGTTTTCCAGTCTAAGTGCACCCAAATAAAGAAGGAAAAAATGCTAGGTTAAAATAAGTAGGGTAGGTAGTTGATGTTGCAGAATTATGTGTGATGAATAATGTTTCTCAATGAATTAATATTTTATTTTTCATCATAAGGCAAAGGCATACACTACATTGAAGACATCACAAGCAAAGCAAAGTCACAATGATTAACTCCCCTTCTCATTTTCACTAATTATTTACTAATTTCCCCTAAGGACTAAGGTATTTGCTAAATTAGAGGGGCTCAGAGCATTTCTCTGACTTTTGGAGGGACCAGACCCTCGGCCCAATAATTTCAAAAGCCTAAGTACTTAAAACTATTCATAAACCATTCATTCACTTTCATAAGTATTTTCCTAAATAAAATCCTATTTTACTTAGGAAAATTACATAATACCCCATAAAAACCCTTTTCCACCTTAGCCTAAGTTTAAAATACACACTTTAATGTTTTTTTACTTGGCGCATTTTCATTACATTACCATATTAGCTTATAACTTATATTATATAAATCCCGCACAAAAGTTCACCCTTTCCCGTATTATTTAAACTATTAAAAATCCCAAATATTACATATCCCTCCCCGATGGTTAAATATAACCGTATATCAAACAATAAAATAGGATTAATTAACTAATCCATAGTTAATTAAGAACTTGACCCCGCCACCATTTAATAAGGATTAATTATGTCATTTGAACAAATTAATAACTCTATAACCAATCGCATCACCCCCGATATGATTAATCCCTTTAAATTATATTGTGCCCGCCCTCCTTTAACCTTCCGCCACTTCACCTCCCCCATAACTGTTCGATTGACTTCTGCAGATCCAACAGTCATCACACATATCGCACGATCCTCTTGGTCGACATTTAGCGTGCTATGGAGAGCCGTTTCGTGAATAGTACATGTGCTACGTGTCACACAGTGTATCGAATCGCACGACCCTCCCTTAATACCACTCACCTCCAAAAGCAGTGCAATTGCATATGGCTTACCGCCTCCCACTAATGACAAAACTTCACATCATCAAGTTAGTGCCATCTATCCATTGTTCATTCAAAGCTTATCTGCCAATATCAACCGTTTACCCGTTTAAACACAAAAACCCCAATGTTGCTCATTTTCACCTGATTGTGAAGTAAAAAACTTTGTAACCCATCTACGCCACCTAAAGCCTCTGTTAACTGATTCAAACATGGTTTACCTCCTGAAAAGCATTTTGGACTCACTCCACAGACCTTTCAAGCTCAAACGAAACATTTTTGAGCTCCCCTGCAAAACAATGCTTTCTTAACAATTTGTTTTGTTTTACAGGTGATCAGAAGACCACATCCTTGGATAAACCGTCTTAATACTAGTCATAAGACCTGTTTACTCCAAGAGTGTTATCAAATCTATTCAAACAGAGATGGAAAATAAAACATACTGTTGAAAGACAAGCAGAGAAAACATGGAATTAAAAGGATTTACTCTTGAAACAAACAGTAAAAACCTAAACTATACAATGAAGGTAAAAGGACACAATAAAGAATAGTCAAAGTGTATGAGGGTTAAAGAGTATCAGATTGAAGACCAAATCAAGTTAATCAACTATCATGAACATAAATAGTAGGGAAGACAGTTACAAAATGGAGCATACAAATTCATGACCAAGTGAAGACAGATGAAAAACAGAGCGATAAAAGTAAAAGTAAACAGTAAACAGTAAAAGTAAACATGAAGACATTGAGGTTTAAACAAAGATGAAAATACTTTCACCAGCTACAATGAAGTTTATACAAAGTAAAAGTGAAAATTAGTCAAAAGAGGTTTAAGGTGAAAAGATGAAATTAGAGCAAAAATGGTACATTCTTCAGAAATTTCCTGTTTAAGTCATCATTTTGCAGAAAATATTGTGGCCAATACAAGAAGTATTTCAAGAAATAGGGAGAGGTTTGTGTCCCTAACAGACCAAGCTACAAAAACCGCTCTCATGTTTTACACAAGTATTACCAAGAGGGAGATAATTGCATGTCTTCACAACCTATTGTTGAATTAGT
This sequence comes from Pinus taeda, assembly GCA_000404065.3. Taxonomy (NCBI): domain Eukaryota; kingdom Viridiplantae; phylum Streptophyta; class Pinopsida; order Pinales; family Pinaceae; genus Pinus; species Pinus taeda. The sequence goes on from APFE030221878.1 coordinate 142,607, forward strand.
GCAAAGTTCTGTTTTTGACATCTTTTTGCAGAGAATAGTGTGAACCGCTAGAGATGAATTTTGGAACACTGAGAGATTTTTATCTCAAAAATTGTCCTATCTACAAAAACCTCTTTCACTTTTTACATATCTATCACGGATTGAGATATACAAGCATATCATTGGACCCAAGTTTGCAAAATTTCTGGGGCAGAATGCACAAAGGAAGGATGCAGTTAGTGACTGGGATGCCTCATCATCGACTAAGAGTTGCTACCAAATTTGAATTTCTCTTGTTTTTCACCATAAATCCATAAAAATAGTGCTAATTAGATTCATTAGTTTTGAATTTCTTTTATTAAAGTTCTATTAATATAAACAGTTGGAGATATTTGTGAAACTAATCTTGATATTTTTTCAATATATTTCAGTTTACAATTAGTATAAATACTTCTTCATTTGAAGTATTTTGTGTGGATTCATATACATTGTTGTAATACTGGTTTTTTGGAATAAAGTGCTAATTGGATCAAATTTTCGTATGGCTTGCTAGACAAAGAATTAATTCAAGGGACTTTTCACAGATTTCTTGAATCAAACACCGGATTAAGAAGTTCTCTATACCCTGTGTTTTAAATTTTTCTTTGTTTATTATATCATCTAGTTTCCATATCTGAATGATAAGTGAAAAAGAGTAATTCGAAATATGATTGATTGCACTGTGTTTTCAATCATTATTATTCTCTATTTTTTCTTCTGAATTACGATAAATAGTGAAATCTTAATTGCCCCTGTTTTCTAGTTCGTCCATTTGGATTATTTATTAAAGAATACTTAACTAATCTTTATTAGTAATCATTCAAGTTCCCTTTTTCAAATAGGTTGAAGGATTTGTAACTGCCCTTCACCCATTTTGAACCCATTCCATTTATTCTAAGTCTTTATTTGTTCCCTGTTTGACCATCTTGCCTTGTGAAGCCATCCTTTGTTAAGAAACCTAATCTAGTTAAGCCATATTCTTTGACTCCATTAGCCCAATGGCCTAAACTAGTCAATCCTACCCCTCTACTATTGAATCTCACCACCCAAACTCAAACAAAACTCTTAAACTTCACAACTAGCCTAATATCTTCCAAAACAGGGCTAAAACTTAAAGAGAGAGCCCTCTCTGGATACAAATTGGCTAGATTCTGTATCTAAAAGATTGGTTTGTGGTTACCTCAAACCCTTTTCCCCTTCGTAAAACTTCTGGGAAAATCTGAGTGATAACATAGTGGTGACTCCACTAGGGAACGAAAAGTTTATTTGTTTATTATTATTATTTGCTTTATATACTACAGACAGAGCCTGAAGTTAGCCAGGTAGCCTTTGAACTGCTCTTGCTTTGCAATTGCATATTAGATGAATGCTGCTTCAGTCTATCTCCAGTTTAGTTTATGAACTGAACATCTAATTTCCAAACATTCGACCAGTTCCTCATGTCAAATAAATCTTTAAGAAATTTTAAATCTCATATCTAAAGCCTCTTAAAGAAATCATAGAAGTTGTTTTGATAATTCATAAAAAAAAAAAAAATAATCATAAAATACTCAAAGTTTGGTTTCCTAAACAACTAACTTTTTCTTCAGAATTGTTTTACAGGTTTAGATCTGATCTATGATGGTGGACAGTGATCAAACACACAAAGTTTAAAATCATCCACCTGGTGACTCCAAAATCAATTCTACAATAAAGACTCCACTGGAGAAATGAACCTGAAAGAACTGTGTGAAAAGATCAGGCTTTTAACTTGGATTGTTTTCCAAGACATTATGTTCTTTCTCATTATAAAGTTTTTCAATGTATATTGTATTTTAGAGATGATTTTAGATTAAATTTTTATTATTTTCCTTTGAAAAATGTATATATAAAGTCTCCTTACACATTTGAACAACAGTGTTCTAATTCTTATGAAGATCATTTCCCAATTAAGGAGAATCAAAGAATTAATACTAATCATGCAATCCCTATACATATTCCTGTACCTCATAAAGTTCCTGATAGATATAAACCACTCATGTTACCTGCTACACTCCATGCTTTCCCTAATGATTATCCCAAGTATCTCCCTAGGTTTGATGGAGAGAATGTTATCATTGCCCAAAAACATATTCAAGCTTTTGAAGATTATCTTAACTTATTTGAAGTAGATGAAGAGGATGTTAGTATTAGGCTTTTTGCTCTTTCTTTGCAAGACAAAGTCAAGAGTTGGTTTAAAACCCTGCCTGAGGCAAGCATCTCAAATCTCGATCAGTTTCTCAAACTTTTCCTTGATAGATGGATAATCAAAGTCAATTTTCCCATAATAATCGAAGAATATAATCAGTTAAAAAGACATCCAGATGAAACAATACAACAATTTTCAGACAGATTTAATCAAGCCTATTATTCAATACCATTAAATATAAGACCTCCCCCTTATTCAACTCTTTTGCATTACCCAAGAGCATTTGATTCAGAGATAGAATTTCATCTATGAGAAAGAAACCCCTCAACAATGGAACAGATGCAGAACATGGCAGTAGATGTAGAAGTTAATTTGCAAATTAGAAGAGAAAAGTTGAAAGTAGAAAAAGAGGAAAAACTTGACATTTTGATAAAGAAAATAGAGGAAATGATTCATAAGATCACAATGAAAGTTGAATGTTTTGTTCAAAATAACCATGAAACATCTATTTTCACAAAAGGAAAAGGTTGATTTTCATGAACAAATTTCCTACCAACTCAATCTACCATAGGCCAGAAGATAGATTCATAGAGCAATATGTGGAGGAGCAATCTCCTGATCTAATGTGTATATTTGATGAAATTACTTCTTTTGATGATTCGCCCAAATATGATCAGTATGATGATGATTATGTTTCTCAAATCCAAATTAACCTTACAGAGGAATCAGAATCTAATTTAGGGAATAAGGAAGTTCATGTTCAACAGCCTGAAAATAGTGATCAGCTTGTTCATTTCAGCTATGAGAATGAGGAGGAAAGTGCAGAAAATTTTGAAATCAATGAAGGAACTTTACCATTTTGTTTTGATTCATTTCAGTTTATCAGATATAACTATCATGCAATTAGAAATCAAACGTCAACAATTCTTGATATTAACTATCTAGACGGCAATAAAATCTTTGTTCAAGACTTCTCATATCTAGATTTGCAGACCCAAAATGCAATTGAATGTCAGGTTGCAGAAGAAGACTTGGAAACTGGAACATATGATCAAATGATGCAAGATGATTCCCTACCTCTTTGTTTTGAATCATTTCAATCTTTAAAGGACATGTGGTATAAAAATTTTAAAGAAAAGGAGGAGCAACTTGTAGAAATCTATGAAGTTCCATTTGAACCTATATGTAATAAGTTGCAGTGATCCTTCCAAGTTCTTTATGATCCAATAGTTGATAGGTTGAATGATGAATGCAATCAGAATTTTTCTCCATCAACAGACTATGAGAGTCAAAATCAAGATGATAATGGTTTCACCAGCCATACATTTCAATCAATAGGAGTATCGTCACAATTCTCATCTGAAAGTTTGCGGGGTGGTAAAGATGAAAGTGACATTTCAGTTTCATGGCATGAAGGCTATCCAGAACATTTATATAGTTGTTTGAATCTGTTTAAAAATAGTGTGCACATTTTGGAGGATCCTTTTGTACATTTTTTGGAGCCTACAAAGGAAAGCCAGTATTTACTTATCTTATCTATGGTTGACAAGGTTATAATTGACTTTAGGATCTTAGTTTCAATCACAAACAAGCCCAAGCAGCAAAATCCATCAACATATATATTGCTTCAGTGGTTGCATTGATTGTTTCATTTTACCTAACCAATAGCTAGAAAGCTAATTAGAGTAAGTAGATAGGATTTCAGTTTGATTTAATTCAGTTTTCAGTATATTATAAAATGAATCCTTAAATATTTGAATCCAATCAAAAGGCCCTAATTTGGTTTGAAGATTGCAGCACCTTTTAGTTTCAGGTCAGATCTCAAGTTGTCTAGGAAAAGGTTAAAAATATTTTTAATAAAACGACCAAGGCTGAAGATTCCTACCTAAGTTACAAGGTTCTCAAGTGGGATTCAAGTAGGAAGAATAAAGGTTTGGTGTTGATTGGATAGTAACTTGTTGGAGTTGAAGCCCGAAGAGAAGGCCCTAAGCTTCACAAGTGTTACTGCCATACATACAATAAAGCAACCAACAGAAGGAGATTTTAGAGCACAGTCAAAGTCATTCAAAAGGCCATCTGACCTACTGTTCTTGAATTTCCACCAGGAAAAGCCATCCCCAAGTGGAGCCAGTGTTATGCTCCTATACCAATAGGTGTCATATTTCATGATTGACTTGATGAGCTCTGTAATATGTTCATACCTTTTCTTGTTGCAAAGGTTTTTCATATTTTCAAAAAATAAAAAAATTAAAAAAATGTAAAGAGCCTATACCCTAAAAGAAAAATCAAAGGGTGAAAAGAATAAGATGGTCAAAAAATGAAATAAAATGAACCCCAAATAAAAATAGACCAGGAAAGTGTGCAAGTCTAAATGCTACTAATTTTTCATTTTCTATAATAAGCATTGTGTGCAACTTGTTAACTTATGCCACAATCGATGAATAGTCAAACAGCTTAAGCTTGGCTAGTTCATATTTGAATTTCATGTTTTAGAGATAGAGAATAAAAATCTGACCAAACATTGTAAACTTGGCAGATAAGTATATAGGTAGAGTAAATAAAAAGGAGCTCAACAGTTTTATCTGAGCCCTTAGATGTAATAAGTGTAGACTTAGGTAGGCTTGCCATGTAAAAGAAAAAGAAGATTGATAAGGGTTTTCCAGTCTAAGTGCACCCAAATAAAGAAGGAAAAAATGCTAGGTTAAAGTAAGTAGGGTAGGTAGTTGATGTTGCAGAATTATGTGTGATGAATAATGTTTCTAAATGAGTTAATCTTTCATTTTTCATCATAAGGGAAAGGCATACACTACACTGAAGACATCACAAGCAAAGCAAAGTCACAATGATTAACTCCCCTTCTCATTTTCTTTAATTATTTACTAATTTACCCTAAGGACTAAGGTATTTGCTAAATTGGAGGGGCTCAGAGCATTTCTTTGACTTTTGGAGGGACCGGACCCTCAACCCAATAATTTCAAAAGCCTAAGTACTTAAAACTATTTATAAACCATTCATTCACTTTCATAAGTCTTTTCCTAAGTAAAATCCTATTTTACTTAGGAAAATTACATAATACCCCATAAAAACCCTTTTCCACCTTAGCCTAAGTTTAAAATACACACTTTAAGGTTTTTTTTAGTTGGTGCTTTTTCATTACATTACCATATTAACTATTAACTCATATTATATAAATCCCGCACAAAAATTCACCCTTTCCCATATTATTTAAACTATTAAAAATCCCAAATATTACATATCCTGCCCTGATGGTTAAATATAACTGTAAATCAAACAATAAAACAGGATTAATTAACTAATCCATAGTTAAATAAGAACCTAGCCCTGCCACCATTTAATAAGGATTAATTATGTCATTTGAACAAATTAATAACTCTATAACCAATCGCATCACCCCTGACATGATTAATTCCTTTAAATTATATCAGGCCCGCCCTCCTTTAACCTTCCACCACTTCACCTCCCCGACAACCATCCAATCGGCTTCCGCAGATCCAATGGTCATCGCGCATATCACATGATCCTCTTGGTGGATATTTAGCGCGTGATGGAGAGCTGTTTCGTGAATAGTACCTGTGCTACGTGTCATACAGTGTATGGAATCGCACGACCCTCCCTCAATACCACTCACCTCAAAAAGTGGTGCGATCACGTACCGCTTACCGACTCCCACTAACGACAAAACTTCACATCATCAAGTCGGTGCCATCTGTCCACTGTTCATTCAAAACTTATCCGCCAATATCAACCGTTTACCCGTTTAAACACAAAAACCCCAGTGTTGCTCATTTTCACCTGATCGTGCAGTACAACCCTTTGTAACCCATCTGCACCGCCTGAAGACTCTGTTAATCGATTCAAACTTGGTTTACCTCCCAAAAAGCATTTTGGACTCACTCCACAAACCTTTCAAGCTCAAATGAAACATTTTCGACCTCCCCTGCAAAACAATCATTTCTTAACAATTTGTTTTGTTTTACAGGTGATCAGAAGACCACATCCTTGGATAAACTGTCTTAATACTAGTTATAAGACCTGTTTACTCCAAAAGTGTTATCAAATCTATTCAAACAAAGATGGAAAATAAAACATACTGTTGAAAGACAAGCAGAGGAAACATGGAATTAAAAGGATTTACTGTTGAAATAGACAGTAAAAACCTAAACTATACAGTGAAGGTAAAAGGACACAATAAAGAATAGTCAAAGTGTATCAGGCTTAAAGAGTATCAGATTGAAGACCAAGTCAAGTAAATCAGCTATCATGAACATAAACAACAGGGAAAACAGTTACAAAATAGAGCATACAAATTCATGACAAAGTGAAGACAGATGAAAAACAAAGTGGTAAAAGTAAAAGTAAACAGTAAACAGTAAAAGTAAACATGAAGACAATGAGGGTTAAACAAAGATGAAAACACTTTCACCAACTACAATGAATTTAATCCAAATTAAAAGTGAAAAACAGTCAAAAGAAGTTTAAGGTGAAAAGATGAAATTAGAGCATAAATGGTACATTCTTCAGAAATTTCCTGTTTAAGTCATTGTTTTGCAGAAACTATTGTGGCAAATCCAAGAAGTATTTCAAGACACAGGAAGAGTTTTTTGTTCCTAACAGGCCAAGCTACAAAAACCTCTCTCACTTTGTACACAAGTATTACCAAGAGGGAGATAAGTGCATGTCTTCACAGCCTAGTTTTCAGTTAGTGCAAAGTTCTGTTTTTGACATCTTTTTGCAAAGAATATTGTGAACAAATAGAGAAGAATTTTTCGAAATAGAGAGAGTTTTATCTCAAAAACATTCCTATCTACAAAAACCACTTTCATACTTTACATATCTATCATGGATGGAGATATAAAAGTGTATCATTGAACCCTAATGTTGCATAATTTCTGGGGCAGAATGCACAAAGGAAGGATGCAGTTAGTGATTGGGATGCCTCATCATCGACTAAGAGTTGCTACCGAATTTGACTTTCTCTTGTTTTTCACCATAAATCCATAAAAATAGTGCAAAATAGATTCATTAGTTTTGAATTTCCTTTATTAAAGTTCTATTAATGTAAACAGTTGGAGATATTTGTGAAACTAATCTTGATATTTTTTCAAGATATTTCAGTTTACAATTAGTATAAATACTTCTTCATTTGAAGTATTTTGTTTGGATTCATATACATTGCTGTAATACTGGTTTTTTCGAATCAAGTGCTGATTGGATCAAATTTTCGTATGACTTGCCAGATAAAGAATTAATGCAAGGGACTTTTCACAGATTTCTTGAATCAAACACCGGATCAAGAAGTTATCTATACCCTATGTTTTAAAGTTTTCTTTGTTTCTTATGTCATCTATGTTTCATATCTGAATGATAAACGAAAAAGAGTAATTCAGAATATGCTTGTTTTCACTCTATTTTCAATTGTTATTATTCTCTATGTTTTCTTCTGAATTAGGATAAACAGTGAAATCTTAATTGCTCATGTTTTCTAGTTCATCCATTTTGATTATTTATTAAAGAATACTTAACTAATCTTTATTAGTAATCATTCAAGTTCCCTTTTTCAAATAGGTTGAAGGATTCTTAACTGCCTTTCACCCATTTTGAACCAATTCCATTTATTCTAAGTCTTTATTTGTTCCCTGTTTGACCATCTTTCCCTGTGAAGCCATCCTTTGTTAAGAAACCTATTCTAGTTAAGCCATCTTCTTTGACTCCATTAGCCCAATGGCCTAAACTAGTCAGTCCTACCCCTCTGTTATTGAATCTCACCACCCAAACTCAAACAAAACTCTTAAACTTCATAACTAGCCTAATATCTTTCAAAACAAGGCTAAAACTTAAAGAGAGAGCCCTCTCTGGATATAGATTGGCTAGATTCTATATCTAAAATATTGGTTTGTGGTTACCTTAGAACCCTTTCCCCTTCTTACAACTTCTGGGAAAATCTGAGTGATAACATAGTAGCAACTCCACTAGAGAACGAAAAGTTTGTTTGTTTATTATTATTGTTTGCTTTATAAACTACAGACGGAGCCTGAAGTTAGCTAGGTTGCCTTTGAACTGGTCTTGCCTTGCAATTGCATATTAGATGAATGCTGCTTCAGTCTATCTCTGGTTTAGTTTATGAACTGAACATCTAATTTCCAAACATTTGACCAGTTCCTCATGTCAAATAAATATTTAAGAAATTTTAAATCTCATATCTAAAGCCTCTTAAAGAAATCATAGAAGTTGTTTTGAAAATTCATAAAAAGGAAAAATAATCATAAAATACTCAAAATTTCGTTTCCTAGACAACTAACTTTTTCTTCATAATTGTTTTACAGGTTTAGATCTTATCTATCGTGGTGGACAATGATCAGACACACAAAGGTTAAAATCATCCACTTGGCAACTCCAAAATCAATTCTACAATAAAGACTCCACTGGAGAAATGAACCTAAAAGCACTGTGTGAAAAGATCAGGCTTTTAACTTGGATTGTTATCCAAGACATTATGTTCTTTCTCATTGATAAAGTTTTTCAATGTATATTGTATTTTAGAGATGATTTTAGATTGAATTTTTATTATTTTCCTTTGAAAAATGTAGATATAAAGTCTCCTTACACATTTGAACAACAATGTTCTAATTCTTATGAAGATCATTTCCCAATTAAGGAGAATCAAAAAATTAAGACTAATCATACAATCCCTGTACATATTCTTGTACCTCATAAAGTTCCTTATAGATATAAACCACTCATATTACCTGCTACACTCCACGTTTTCCCTAATGATTATCCCAAGTATATCCCTAGGTTTGATGGAGAGAATGGTATCATTGCCCAAAAACATATTCAAGCTTTTGAAGATTATCTTAACTTATATGAAGTAGATGAAGAGGATGTTAGTATTAGGATTTTTGCTCTTTCTTTGCAAGACAAGGTCAAGAGTTGGTTTAAAACTCTGCCTGAGGCAAGCATCTCAAATCTCGAGCAGTTTCTCAAACTTTTCCTTGATAGATGGATAATCAAAGTCAATTTTCTCATAATCATCGAAGAATATTATCAGTTAAAAAGACATCCAAATGAAACAATACAACAATTTTCAGACAGATTTAATCAAGCCTATTATTCAATACCATTAAATATAAGACCTCCCCCTGATTCAGCTCTTTTGCATTACCCAAGAGCATTTGATTCAGATAGAATTTCATCTAAGAGAAAGAAACCCCTCAACAATGGAACAGATGCAGAACATGGCAGTAGATGTAGAAGTTAATTTGAAAATTAGAAGAGAAAAGTTGAAAGCAGAAAAAAGGAAAAACTTGACATGTTGATAAAGAAAACAGAGGAAATGATTCATAAGATCACAATGAAAGTTGAATGTTTTGTTCAAAATAACCATGACACATCTATTTCACAAAAGGAAAAGGTTGATATTCATGAACAAATTCCTACCAACTCAACCTACCATAGACTAGAAGATAGATTCATAGAGCAATATGTGGAGGAGCAATCTCCTGATCTAATGTGTATATTTGATGACATTACTTCTTTTGATGATTCGCCCAAATATGATCAGTATGATGATCATTATGTTTCTCAAATCCAAATTAACCTTGCAAAGGAATCAAAAGCTAATTTGGGGAATAAGGAAGTTCATGTTCAACAGCTTGAAAATAGTGATCAACTTGTTCATTTCAACTATGAGAATGAGGAGGAAAGTGCAGAAAATTTTGAAATCAATGAAGGAACTTTACCATTTTGTTTTGATTCATTTAAGTTTATCAGAGATAAATATCATGCAATTAGAAATCAAACGTCAACAAGTCTTGATATTAACTATCTAGAGGGCAATAAAATATTTGTTCAAGACTTCTCATATCTAGATTTGCAGCCCCAAAATGCCATTGAATTTTAGGTTGCAGAAGAAGACTTGGAAGCTAGAACATATGATCAAATGATCCAAGATGATTCCCTGCCTCTTTGTTTTGAATCATTTCAATCTTTAAAGGAAATGTGGTATAAAAATTTTAAGGAAAAGGACGAGCAACTTGTAGAAATCTATGAAGTTCCATTTGAACCTATATGTAATAAGTTGCAGCAATCCTTCCAAGTTCTTTATAATCCAATAGCTGATAGGTTGAATGATGAATGCAATCAAAATTTTTCTCCATCAACAGACTATGAGAGTCAAAATCAAGATGATAATGGTTTCACTAGCCAGACATTTCAATCATTAGGAGTATCATCACAATTCTCATCTGAAAGTCTACGAGGTGGTAAAGATGAAAGTGACGTTTCAATTTCATGGCATGAAGGCTATCCAAAACATTTATATAATTGTTTGAATCTGTTTAAAAATAGTGTGCACATTTTGGAGGATCCTTTTGTACATTTTTTGGAGCCTACAAAGGAAAGCCAGTATTTACTTATCTTATCTATGGTTGACAAGGTTATAATTGACTTTAGGATCTCAGATTCAATCACAAACAAGCCCAAGCAGCAAAATCCATCAACATATATACTGCTTGAGTGGTTGCATTGGTTGTTTCATTTTACCTAACAAACAGCTAGAAAGCTAATTGGAGTAAGTAGGTAGGATTTCAGTTTGATTTAATTCAGTTTTTAGTAGATTATAAAATGAATCCTTAAATGTTTGAATCCAATCAAAAGTCCCTAAGGTCTTGATGATTTACTAATTTGGTTTGAGGATTGCAGCACCTTTTAGTTTCAGGTCAGATCTCAAGTTGTGCAGGAAAAGGTTAAAAATATTTTTAATAAAAAGACCAAGGCTGAAGATTCCTACCTAAGTTACAAGGTGCTCAAGTGGGATTCAAGTAGGAAGAATAAAGGTTTGGTGTTGATTGGATAGTAACTTGTTGGAGTTGAAGCCCGAAGAGAAGGCCCTAAGCTTCACAAGTGTTACTGTCATACATACAATAAAGCAACTAGCAAAATGAGATTTCAGTGCACAGTCAAAGTCATTCAAAAGGCCATTTGACCTGTTGTTCTTGACTTTCCACCAGGAAAAGCCATCCCCAAGTGGAGCCAATGTTATGCTCCTATACCAATAGGTGTCATATTTCATGATTGACTTGATGAGCTCTGTAATATGTTCATACCTTTTCTTATTGCAAAGGTTTTCCATATTTTCAAAAAATCAAAAAATTTAAAAAATGTAAAGAGTGTATGCCCTAAAAGGAAAATCAAAGGGTGAAAAGAATAAGATGGTCAAAAAATGAAAGAAAATGAACCCCAAATAAAAATAGACCAGGAAAGTGTGCAAGTCTAAATGCTACTACTTTTTCATTTTCTATAATAAGCATTGTGTGCAACTTGTTAACTTATGCCACAATCGATGAATAGTCAAACAGCTTAAGCTTGGCTAGTTCATATTTGAATTTCATGTTTTAGAGATAGAGAATAAAAATCTGACCAAACAGTGTAAACTTGGTAGATAAGTAGGTAGGTAGAGTAAATAAAAAAGAGCTCAATAGTTTAATCTGAGCCCTTGGATGTAATAAGTGTAAACTTAGGTAGGCTTGCCATGTAAAAGAAAAAGAAGATTGATAAGAGTTTGTTAGTCTAAGTGCACCCAAACAAAGAAGGAAAAAATGCTAGGTTAAATTAAGTAGGGTAGGTAAATTGATGTTGAAGAATTATGTGTGATAAATAATGTTTCTAAATGAGTTAATCTTTCATTTTTCATCATAAGGCAAAGGCATACACTACATTGAAGACATCACAAGCAAAGCAAAGTCACAATGATTAACTCCCCTTCTCATTTTCCCTAATTATTTACTAATTTCCCCTAAGGACTAAGGTATTTGCTAAATTGGAGGGGCTCAGAGCATTTCTCTGACTTTAGGAGGGACCAGTCCCTCGGCCCAATAATTTCAAAAGCCTAAGTACTTAAAACTATTCATAAACCATTCATTCACTTTCATAAGTCTTTTCCTAAGTAAAATCCTATTTTACTTAGGAAAATTACATAATACCCCATAAAAACCCTTTTCCACCTTAGCCTAAGTTTAAAATACACACTTTAATGTTTTTTTAACTTGGCGCTTTTTCATTACATTACCATATTAACTATTAACTCATATTATATAACTCCTGCACAAAAATTCACCCTTTCCCATATTATTTAAACTATTAAAAAATCCCAAATATTACATATCCCGCCCTGATGGTTAAATATAACTGTAAATCAAACAATAAAATGGGATTATTTAACTAATCCATAGTTAATTAAGAATCCGACCCTGCCACCATTTAATAAGGATTAATTATGTCATTTGAACTAATTAATAACTCTATAACCAATCGCATCACGCCCAATATGATTAATCCCTTTAAATTATATCGGGCCTGCCCTCCTTTAACCTTCCACCACTTCACCTCCCCGACAACCGTCCGATCGGCTTCCGCAGATCCAACAGTCATTATGCATATCTCACGATCCTCTTGGTCGACATTTAGCATGTGATGGAGAGCGGTTTCGTGAATAGTACCTATGCTATGTGTCACACAGTGTATGGAATCGTGCGACCCTCCCTCAATACCATTCACCTCCAAAAGCGGTGCGATCGTGTACCGCTTACAGCCTCCCACTAACAACAAAACTTCACATCATCAAGTTGGTGCCATCTGTCCACTGTTCATTCAAAGCTTATCCGCCAATATCAACTTTTTACCCGTTTAAACCAAAAAACCCCAATGTTGCTCATTTTCACCTGATTGTGCAGTAAAACCCTTTATAACCCATTTGCGCCACCTGAAGCCTTTGTTAACCAATTCAAACATGGTTTACCTCCCGGAAATCATTTTGGACTCACTCCACGTACCTTTCAAGCTCAAATGAAACATTTTCGACCTCCCATGCAAAACAATGTTTTCTTAACAATTTTTTTTTTTTTATAGGTGATCAAAAGACCACATCCTTGGATAAACCATCTGAATACTAGTCATAAGACCTGTTTACTCCAAGAGTTCTATCAAATCTATTCAAACAAAGATGGAAAATAAAAGATACTGTTGAAAGACAAGTAGAGGAAACATGGAGTTAAAAGGATTTACTGTTGAAACAGATAGTAAAAACCTTAACTATACAGTGAAGGTAAAAGGACACAATAAAGAATAGTCAAAGTGTATCAGGGTTAAAAAGTATCAGATTGAATACCAAGTCAAGTAAATCAGTTATCATGAACATAAATAGTAGGGAAGACGGTTACAAAACAGAGCATACAAATTCATGACAAAGTGAAGACAGATGAAAAACAGAGTGGTAAAAGTAAAAGTAAACAGTAAACAGTAAATAGTAAACATGAAGACACTGAGGGTTAAACAAAGATGAAAACACTTTCACCAGCTACAATGAAGTTTATCCAAAGTAAAAGTGAAAAATAGTCAAAAGAAGTTTAAGGTGAAAAGATGAAATTAGAGCAAAAATGGTACATTCTTCAGAAATTTCCTGTTTAAGTCATCGTTTTGCAGAACCTATTGTGGCCAATCCAAGAAGTATTTCAAGAACTGGAAAGCATTTTTTGTTCCTAACAAGCCAAGCTACAAAAAACTCTCTCACTTTTTACACAAGTATTACCAAGAGGGAGATAAGTGCATGGTTGCACAACCTATGTTTCAGTTAGTGCAAAGTTCTGTTTTTGACATCCTTTTTCAGAGAATACTGTGAACAGCTGGAGATGAATTGTGGGCAACTGAGAGAGGTTTATCTCACAAACATTCCTCTCTACAAAAACCTCTTTCACTTTTTACATATCTATCACGGATTTAGATATACAAGTGTATCATTGGACCCTAATTTTGCAGAATTTCTGGGGTAGAATGCACAAAGGAAGGATACATTGAGTGACTCGGATGCCTCATCATCGACTAAGAGTTGCTACCAAATTCAACTTTATCTTGTTTGTCACCATAAATCCATAAAAATAGTGCAAAATAGATTCATTAGTTTTGAATTTCCTTTATTAAAGTTCTATTAATGTAAACAGTTGGAGATATTTGTGAAACTAATCTTGATATTTTTTCAAGATATTTCAGTTTACAATTAGTATAAATACTTCTTCATTTGAAGTATTTTGTGTGGATTCATATACATTGTTGTAATACTGGTTTTTTGGAATAAAGTGTTGATTGGATCAAATTTTTGTATGGCTTGCTGGACAAAGAATTAATGCAAGGGGCTTTTCACAGATTTCTTGAATCAAACACTGGATCAAGAAGTTCTCTATACCTTGTGTTTTAAAGTTTTCTTTGTTTCTTATATCATCTATGTTTCATATCTGAATGATAAACGAAAAAGAGTAATTTAGAATATGATTGATTGCACTCTGTTTTCAATCGTTATTATTCTCTATGTTTTCTTCTGAATTATGATAAACAGTGAAATCTTAATTGCTCCTGTTTTCTAGTTCGTCCATTTTGATTATTTATTAAAGAAGACTTAACTGTTCTTTATTAGTAATCATTCAAGTTCCCTTTTTCAAATAGGTTGAAGGATTCTTAACCGCCCTTCACCCATTTTGAACCCATTCCATTTATTCTAAGTCTTTATTTGTTCCCTGTTTGACCATCTTGCCCTGTGAAGCCATCCTTTGTTGAGAAACCTAATCCAGTTAAGCCATCTTCTTTGACTCCATTAGCCCAATGGCCTAAACTAGTTAGTCTTACCCCTCTACTATTAAATCTCACCACCCAAACTCAAACAAAACTCTTAAACTTCACAATTAGCCTAATATCTTTCAAAACAAGGCTAATACTTAAAGAGAGAGCCCTCTCTGGATACAGATTGGCTAGATTATGTATCTAAAAGATTGGTTTGTGGTTACCTCAGACCCCTTTCCCCTTCTTACAACTTCTGGAAAAATCTGAGTGATAACAAGATGGACACCTATACTTTATATACACAGCACAAGGAACTACATCAGCTTAACACTTGAAAAACACCATTGAACGTACCATATTTAAGATTGTCTTGTTCATTCTTTCAGCTACTCCATTCTGTTGGGGATTATAAGGCATTGTTGTTTGATGTTTTATCCCATGTTGGTGAAGATAGTTTTCAAAATTATTTGAATTATATTCTTTTCCATTATTAGTACGATTAGAGCCAATATGAGATTGTGTTTCATTTTCAATCCATGCACGAAAGTTCTTGAATGTTTCAAAAGCTTCATATTTTTTCTTCAATAAATATATCCAACACATTCTGGTGTAGTCATCAATAAATTTCATCATTTATTTATTACCATTTACAAAAGGAATGGACATAGGGCAACACGAATCAGAATGAATGAATTCAAGCTTTCTATTTTCTCTCGAATGAGAATCATGAAAAGATTGTTTGATGTGCATTCCTATGATACAAGCATCACATTGATTAAGTTTCCTAGAAATTGTTGGCAAACCAGTAACACCATTTTTCTTCAACAAACGAAGGTTGTCATAGTTCAAATGTCCAAATATAGCATGCTATAAAAGACTTGATGGAAGTGTACCTCAATCATAATGAAAATTGTATGAAGTTTTCTGTGCACAAGCAGAGGTTCCTTGTAGCTTCAATAACCTTTCTTCTTTTATAAAAATCATGGCAAGTGGGTTGTCAAATGCTTTTCTAACCTCAAAGTTGGCATCAAATACGTGAATGGAGTGCCCTTGTTGGTAGATGTGGACCAAAGACAACAAGTTTCTTGTGAACTTCGAAAGATATAGAACATCATGTAGAAGAAAGTTTGGAAGACGAAGAAGTTTGAGCCTAATGGTGCTGAGCCCTGATGGCTTGAGTTTTGACTTATCTGCAATGTAGACTACTCCATCAACATTGTCAATGAATTCCTCAAACAAAGCACTTCTAAAATTCATGTGGAAAGTTGCTCCTAAATCAAGAAACCAAGCATCTTTCCATGAAACAAGTGAAGCATCAAATAAGTCTTTAGTGTTGAAAAATATGTAACTAGGTTCAGTCTTTATAAGTATGAAATGCATTCTTGTAAATTATAAAATTAAAAGGAAATTATTATTGGAGCATGGGTTTCATGCTCAAGTTCTTTTATTTTATGGGTCAAGCACCCATTGAGTATTTCTAGGGTTTTCCTAGGTCTAAGAGTCATTGTCATATATTGAAGATCCCAATGGGCACATTGTATCTTGTAAATAAAAATTATTTTTGTATTTAAAGTGTCGAAATGCCCTCCAAGATCAAGTCGTCCTAAGTGAAGAGCCACATCTACCCCTTGAAGAGGACTATATAAAGAGAGGAACTTGTCCTCCAAATTATCACTCACTCATCTCTCATTTTATGTGAAGAAGAGGACGAAGAAGATGTCGAAGGAAGCTGAAGTGCTTGGGCTTGTTCTCTCTCCCACGTGCAAGTAGAAGCTAAGGTTTTTGCGCAAGGGTTATCTTTGGTTCGATCTTGGAAGAAAGAGAGGAAATAAATCAAGCGAAGGTCACCTAGGGTGTCTCTCTAGCCCTAAGTCTCAAGGAAAGGCAACTGAATGGAAGAAGAAGCCATACAAAGAAAATCGAAGTCTTGAAGAGGAGTAGCAGCAGTTGCAGGGAGACGAAATTTTGAATCTATAGTAGGAGGTCGAAGTTCTTGCAGTAGGAGGCATGTTGGGTTCTGTTATATTCTTTCCATGACTAGCCCACGTAGTTAACCAGGGGTTAGAGGGGGGGGAGGTCACAGGGGGTTTGAGGGGTTCCTGTAACCCCACTTTATGGGGTCCGAGGCAGCACCCTAGAAAATTTTGGCTTTGGACCCTATGTTACATTGGGCAGACCCACCTATGGTTTTGTGCATGATTTTTGCACATGTTTTTTGGATGCGATGGTTTTCGAACCGTGGCATTGGATGCTTCAGCATGTATAAATATGTATTATAACATTGAAAGGAACATAATGAAAAATCAAGTTGGTAGTCCCAATTTTGGGATCCAGGGGAAAATCTCTGTGTATATTTGTTTTATGTGTTATGCTCTCGCATTGTTTATTTTATGTGTTTTAGAATTCATATGCAGGAAATTTCTGTATGGGGTTAAAACCTACATTTGGTATCAGAGTTGTTTTGGATTCAAGGGGACACCTTTGTTGCTGAGAGGTTTCGCTCGGGCCTGTGGTAGACAATGTTCAGTGGGAGATCTGTGAGATCGATTCTGTTGGTGAAATAAGATGGTGAGCAGTGGAAAGATAGAGATCAAGAAATTTAATGGTTAGAGTTTTGAGTTGTGGAAAATCAAGATGGATGATCTCTTGGTGGATAAAGATCAGTGGATCACTATAGATCTGGGTACTAAACCAATAAGAATGTTCAATGAAGAATGGAAGAAGTTGGATCGGAAGGCAAAGAGCACAATATGATTATGTGTCTTAGATTCAGTATTGTTGAATGCATCAGGGGAAGCTACGGTGAAGGCTTTGTGGGACAAGTTAGGGACTTTATACCAATCTAAGTCTCTGGTGAATAAACTGTCCCTGCAAAAAAAGTTGCATAACCTGAGGATGAAAGATGGAGACTCAGTAATAGAGCATCTGAATGCATTTAATATTGTGGTAAGCTAGTTAGCATCTGTTGATATTAAAATTTCAAATGAAGATAAGTGCATCAATTTTTTATGTTCTCTACCAGATTTGTGGGATAGTCTGGTTATTACAATAGGTAGCAATGCAATTGCCTTGTAGTTTGATTAAATAGTATCTTCCTTGCTGAGGGAGGAGATGAGACGGAAAAATATGGAGAGCGAGAATGGTGATGCCTTGTTTGTATGAGGACGGTCCCAGAATAGAAACAAAAATAATTCATCGAGTGGAGATCTAAATCTAGAGGGAGATCTAAATCTTCAGGAAAACCTGTAAAGGTGGTGTGCTAGAAATGCAGAAAGGAAGGGCACTACAAAAGAGACAGTAAATTTAAAGCTCCTGACAAAGGAAAGGGATCTGATAATGCTCTTTCTACAGAGGCAAAAACCACCTCAGATGAAGGTGGGGATGTGTACTTGGCTTCTTCAAGTACACATGTAGATCATGAGGCATGGTTGATTGACTCAAGTGCATCCTTTCACTTCACTCCCCATAGAGAGTGGTTCTGAGAGTATGAGAAATACGATGGTGGTGATGTCTTCTTGGGGGATGACAGGAAGGCTAGGATCGTTGGTCGTAGAATAGTAAAATTAAAGTTGCAAGGTGGAAGGGTTATAACACTTCTAGGTGTTCTGCATATTTCTGCATTGGCTAGAAATCTGATTTCTGTAAGCAAGTTGGATGACGCAGGTGTAAAATAGTGTTCGAGAAGGATACTTGCAAAATGGTTTGGGGAGAACTGGTATTGATGCAGGGAGTTCAGATTGGAACTCTATACAAGTTGCAAGGTAGCATTTTTATTGATGGGTGCAATAGTTCTATGATTCCTGAAAGTGGAGCAGAAAATCTAGTGGTCTCTAGAGAGAAGACCATGTTGTGGCATCAAAGGCTTGGACATATTGGAGAAAGAGGCCTTCGTATACTTCATGGTAAATGTATGGTAGAAGGTATTAGTAATAGCTCTCTAGATTTTGATTTTTGTAAAAATTGTGTATATGGGAAGCGGAATCGGGTGAGTTTCCCCTCTGGTAGTAAAAGGGAGAAATAGATATTAGAGCTTGTGCACAGTGACGTGTTTGGACCTATGAAGGTTCCATCACTGGGTAAGTCTGTGTACTATGTATCATTTATAGATCTCAAGGAATACGTGGATATATTTCCTTAAGAAGAAATTTGAAGTCTTTGACAGGTTTAAATAATTTAAGGCTCTCGTGGAAAATCAGGCAGAGAAGAAGATAGAGGCACTGAGGACAGATAATGGTGGAGAATTTTGCAGCAAGGAATTTGAAGAATTTTATAAGTGTGGTATATCATGGCAAAAGACTACTCCATATAGACCTCAGCAAAATGGAGTTGCAGAAAGAATGAACAAGACGTTGACAGAAAGGGCAAGAACCATGCTCAGTGGTGCCGGGTTAGGACAGGAATTCTGGGCAGAGGCGGTGGATATTGCATGTTACTTGGTCAATAGGTCACCTTCATCAGTGTTGGAGGATAAGACTCCACAAGAGGTATGGACTAGTAAGAAACCCTCTCTTTCACATATGAGGGTATTTGGATGTGATGTATATGTACATGTTCCAAAGGATAAATGAACCAAGTTGGATAGTAAATTTGAAAAGTGCATCTTTATTGGTTATAAGGATGGTTTGAGGGTTATAAACTTTGGAACCCAGTAACAAGGAAGGTTGTGTACAGCCGAGATGTGGTGTTCAGAGAGGTGAGAGATGTTATTAAACATGAAGCCCAACCAAAGGAACTTGAGAAGATAGAGTTTGAGCTAAAGGAGGAAGAATCAGACTCTATAGCAGAGGAGGAATCAGAAGCTGAAGAGCCACAAACTCCAGGTGTAAGAAGACTAGTTCGAGAAAGAAGGTAGCTAGAAAGGTATAGTCCATCTGCTTTCTCTTCAAATATTTCTTTATCTATTACTGATGATGATCCTAGAACTATGAAGGAAGCAGTGGCTCCAGAGGATGAAAAACTCTAGAAAGATGCCATGGTTGATGGAATGGCATCTTTGCACAAAAATGAGGCTTGGGATCTGGTGGAGTTGTTAGTTGGAAGGAAACGCATCGGCAACAAATGGGTGTTAAAAAAGAAGACAAATGCAGAAGGAAAAGTGGAAAAATACAAAGCTTGGTTGGTAGCAAAAGGTTATTCCCAAGTGCCGGGAATTGATTTTGGTGATATTTTTTCTCCTGTTGCCAAAGTAACTTCTATGAGATTACTTTTATCTATTGCTGCTGCTTTTGATTTTGAGGTAGAACAGATGGATGTGAAGACAACATTTCTTCACGGGGATTTGGAAGAGGAGATCTACATGAAACAACCTGAAGGCTTTGTGGTGAAGGGTAAGAACGAACTGGTATGCAAGTTAAAAAAGTATCTGTATGGTCTAAAAATATCACCAAGGATGTGGTATTAGAAATTTGATACATTTATACGGGGACTTGGCTTCACCAGAAGAAAAGCATATCATTGTGTATATTTTAAATTAATTGGTGACCATGTTATTTATCTGGTCTTGTATGTGGATGATATGTTGCTTGTTGGAAATGACAAAGAAATTATCTAGGATTTGAAGACCCAATTGTCCTCCAAATTCGACATGAAAGATCTTTGTGTTGCAAACTATATTTTGGGCATGGAAATTAAAAGAGATCATGAAAAGAGGAAGCTCTGGTTAAACCAGAGGAAGTATGTTGAGATAGTATTGCAGAGGTTTAATATGCAGGGTAATATATTGGTGAAAGTTCCTATTCCTGTAGGTGTAAAGTTATATGTTGAACAGTGTCCCAAGACACAAGAAAAAGAAGAGGATATGTCCCGTGTTCCATGTGCAAGTGCAGTCAGTAGCTTGACATATGCAATGGTCTGTACTAGACTAGACATTGCACATGCAGTGGTAGTATTGAGCAGGTTTATGTCAAAACCAGGAAAGGATCATTGGACAGCAGTGAAGCGGGTTTTCAGGTATTTGCGTGGCACTAGTGATTATGGTTTATTCTACCAAGGAAGATCAGGATTGGATAGAGTGTTGGATATTCGTGGCTTTGTTGATACAAACTGGGCTGGAGATCCCGATTAGAGAAGATTTACAAGTGGGTATGTGTTTAATCTATTTGGAGGTGCAGTTAATTGGATGAGTAAGAAACAATCTGTAGTGGCACTATCAACTATAGAGGCAAAATAGGTGGTAGCCACTCATCCAAGCAAGGAAACAATTTGGTTGCAGATATTGTGTTTAAGTATGGGGTTAGTACAGGAAGTTATAAGGTTAGAATGTGACAGCCAAAGTGCAATTTTCTTGGCAAAGAACCTTGCATATCATTCAAAGACAAAACACATTGATGTTCAATATCACTTTGTGAGGGATATGATAGAAGAAAACAAGGTGTTGCTGGTAAAGGTGGACACTTTGAAGAATACTGCAGATGCATTGACAAAATCTATGAGCTCTGATAATTTCTCCTAGTGTAGAGAAACAATGGGCATTTCAGGGCTAGAAAAATGACTAAGCTTTCATGTGGCCCTCTATGGAAAGAAAACAAGAAGTGGGAGAATGTTGGGTTGTGTTATATTCTTTCCACATAGTTAATAGGGGGTTTGAGGGGTACTCATAACCCCACTTTATGGGGTCCGAGGTAGCGCCCCGGAAAATTTTGATTTTGGACCCTATGTCATGTTAGGCAAACCCACCTATGGTTTTGTGCATGATTTTTGCACATGTTTTTTGGATGCGATGGTTTTTCGGTCCATGGTATTGGACGCGATGGTTTTTAGTCCATGGTATTGGATGCTTCGGCATGTATAAATATGTATTATAACATTGAAAGGAACATAATAAAAAATCAAGTTGGTAGTCCCAGTTTTGGGATCCAGTGGGAAAATCTCTGTGTATATGTGTTTTATGTGTTATGCTCATGCATTGTTTATTTTTCTGTGTTTTAGAATTCGTATGCAGGTAATTTCTGTACAGGGTTAAAACCTACAGTTGACACCTAGGAAATGAATGATCCAAATTGCCTGGAGGCTTTGAGGGCTTGTGGGCTCCTCAAATTCTTCCCTACACCAGGGATGCGGGCATAGCCTGAGTTGCTTTGATACTTGATAAGCCTTTGGGACATTAATCGAGAGATTTTTGCCAATGGGGACTAGGAGCTGGAGTTGACAACTTTAGATATCTACTTCATCACTGGACTGTCTCACAGAGGTGAGCCAGTGAACTTGTATGGGTCATGTTTGATAACGGAAAGCATATCTTCCCTGCTTGTCGAACACTGCCCTGAGGCCCTGAAATCCAAAGAGTGGGAAGATAAAGATTTCCAGTGTTTGGGATTTGACACTGAGGGTGATTCTGTTTACTATCAACAGAGTGGCGAGGTCCCAAGTGGAACATGAGACTAACAAGTTGAGGTTCCTTTATGCTATTGAATGCATAGCTCCAATGATCTTCAACTAGGCAGAGGCTATGAAGATGAACATCAAGCGCTAGTTTTCCAAGGCCAAGGTAGGGAATCTTAAGCAATTTGGCTTCGGACCAGTACTTGTGACCTTTTTCCTAGAATGAGTGCCACTGTTCTAGTATAAGTCAATCTTCCTATGCCACGCGATCCGCGGACGGCCTATTGGAGTTGTTTGATGCCGAAGATCATAGGGGGTCAGCATATGTCATATCGACCTACATTCTTTTCATGGCTACGAGGATAGAAGATCATCATGGAGGAATAGCCATACAATGGCACTAATTTCTGTGGAGATCCAGATATGCCCTTACCAAATGGAGAGGACTTCGATGACGAAGGTAAAAAATCAAATTTTTTATTTTGATATTTTTTAATTGTTTTTTGTATATATGTGCTTATAACATTTCTCTTGTTTATGTAGATGTTGGACCAGAGCGGCCAACCGAGATGTCCCCAATAGCTAGGCATGTCTCCCACCCTATTGATTTTGTCGTCCCTTATTAGGAAGGGAGTGAAAACAAGGAGGAGAACGTGAGGAACCTCGAGGGGTTAACTCATGGTATCTCAGAGTATGTTTGGATAGGAAACATGCCCCGTCGGTACCAAAGGCACACAGTGGGAGTCTCAGATCGGATATGCTGACTATTGAGTCGTGTTGCACAAGCTATCTCATGCTACCATGACCACCATGCTGAGTTGTTTTAGGTCCAAGATTTCATATTTTTTGAGGCCTGCATGCCACGAATGTATGAGGCCCGTGAGCTGCTGATGTTATTATAGACACACATATTATTTTTTGGGCTTCATATGTATCATACATTCTCTCCATGGTACAAATGATTTGTCTTATCTTTTACATGTTTCATAAATGTCTATCCAACACATAATTAGCTAATGCATCTATCAATGTATTCATGCATCTAGGAATATGATGATATGTAATATAGTAAAAATGCCTTTCCAATAGACGGATATGTAGATACATTCATAATTTTTTAGGGTTCTTGATAGAATATTGTCCGTTGAGTTGAAGGACGACAAGCTGTGAATCCAGATTGACAACCAATTCTCTGATGCCCAGAGTGATGGCTTCTCACAATAGTTTGATGACTGCACTATATACAGAAATGTTGTTGGTTGTATGACCTAGGCAAATAACTTGAAGGTCAATCAATTGACCATTAGGGTCATAGATAGCCCATGCCATGGATGATAGGTTCTGGGTACTATGTATTATAGACATATTTGGGCACTACAACCCCAATCATATATTTCGATAAACCAAGGGCTCTTTAATCCTTAAAAATGTTGTTTCATACCCTAAAGGATCATGGTCAACTGATTACATCACTTCCCAGAAGTTCCACCTGAAAAGCTACTCAGAACTGGCCAAAACTGGACCATATTGACTACTCCAAGGTCAAGGTGCGCTTCATACTAGCTGCCACACTAGCTAGGTGCAATGCATACTAAAAGAGCCTTCTGTGGGGTGCGATCAATGAGAAGAGAAAAATGGCAGAGGCAGTTTGCTAAGTGGATGCTCATGGAATCTTCTAGAAACTTCTCCTATGACACTTGCCTCTCTGAATTTGCCTAGGGATGAGTAAGAGATCAAAGAAATCTCCAAGTGGAACCTAGAACGATCAGTGAAATGACACTAATAAAAAACCTAGAGCTGACTCACCCCTTGCAAGACATCTATATATGGATCCCTCATTTGAGAGATCTTGAGGCTGGGATTTTGTATTTTGTAAGGAAGTGTTGTTGGTTTCTCTTTGAGAAGGAACATTGTATTGTTGGGTGATCTTGCTTTTCATGAGGTGAAGAGGGATTTCATGCTGGGAGGATGATGCTGGATCAAACATCTAGGTTGTAATCCTCTCTTCTACTATTAATAAAGTTATTTTAGTTTTCCTCCATATACTTGAGTATTTTTGAATCTTGCATTTGTAAATGCAATTTTATGGTCAATGTATTTCTGATTCTGCATTGTTTATGGTATTATATATCTCTATGCTTTGATGGTGTTTTGTTTCTTTGCCTCTACAGGTATTCTCTTAAGTGGGACAAGTAGGAAAGGAGTGGCAAGCTCTATCAAGGGAGAGAGGAAACAAGAAAGGAGCCAAGCGAAAGATTCAGGTTGGTACTCTCTGCTTCTCTCTTATCTATCATACATAAAGGAAATCACAAGTTACTTTGATTGTTTGTTTCTAAGATAGCTACCCATCTTAGTGGGACTAGTAGATAAAAAAGACACTAGTTTTCTTGGAAAAAAAATGGTGACTCCGCTTGGGAGTAATTAGTTAGCTTGTTTGTTATTATTGTTTGTTTTATAAAATGTAGACAAAGCCTGAAGTTAAGCCAGCTAGCCTTTGAACTGCATTTGGTATGCAAGTGCAAAGTAGATCAACGTTGCTTCAGTCAATCTCTGGGTTGGTTTAAGAACTGAATGTCTGACTTGCAACCATCCTAAGTTCCCTAGTGGTAGCTCAATAACTTCCTAAGATCATACCCCTATACTTTTCTTTTACTTTCTATCATAGCTTAGCTGAAATAACTGAACTTAACTGCAAATTTTGAGCACAAACCAAACTCAGTTTCATTCCCTGGCCCATCGCACTGTCTCTAACTGGAAGCCTATATGCATCGCACCTCCCATCCCATG
The DNA here is from genome assembly GCA_000404065.3 of Pinus taeda. Lineage (NCBI taxonomy): Eukaryota > Viridiplantae > Streptophyta > Pinopsida > Pinales > Pinaceae > Pinus > Pinus taeda. The sequence continues at coordinate 167,526 of APFE030221878.1, forward strand.
TGTTGCAGGTGAGATGCATCCCTGTTTCCCTTAAGGACATGTGCGATGATTTGATGATCTGTTTTCCTCCTAGGAAATTGGTTTTTTCTCCTTGTTTTTAGCTCTATTCAGTATTTTTGCTACTTACGATTAGTATATCATTATTGAATCCTTCTTCCTTTACATTATTTAGCCTCCATTGATAAGGATTTGTGAATTTGTTTTATGTATTTTTCATCATTTACAGTCCTTGTTTGTCAAGAGTAGCTTAATCGAACTGTCATCTTTTGATTCAAAAGTGTCGTAACTATCATTTTGAGTCAAGAAGAAGAGTTTTGTAAACTCTTCCTCTTCTAGATAGTTGATTGTACTTCTGCCATTGTATTTGATTTTAATTATCAAAATTTGAAGTGTTGAAAGCACTTTTATGTTCGAAATTGAAAGTTTTGTCTTAGTCTTCCTTTCATTTTGAAAATAAATTGTTGAAGTGTCGCTTTGAAGAAAATAGTTTAGATTTGTACTTAGTTTTCCTTTTTTGGCATTCTCACATTAAGGAAACGGGAAAAAAAATACATGCATGTGCATTTGCATTTAGATTGCATGCGGAAAATGATTTAGGAAAAGTGCATTTAGTGTGTGCTCTCTGCTCTCTGTTGAAATAATCTTACTTTTCTTTCCTTAGTAGCTAGGATTTTCATTGCTAAAAGAAAACAAATGACTGTTTATCATTTTAGATTGCATATTTAGGAATTTTACATCTACATCACACGTGAACCTTGAAAGACAAACTTCTAAGAAAGATCAACTCTAAAATAAACCTTAATGAATGTAAAACCCCTTTGGAACCTAACGCAACACATATAGAAGTCTAGGCTAGAGACGTGTTCCAGCATCGTAAAACCTAGTAACTATCATTTTCGTTGAAGGTTGGGTGATTCCTCCTCTTTGATATGACAAGTGCTAGTACAGACTTGTGCTTCCCGTACCATCGAGTATATATTGGGAGACCACAATAGGCTGATATCCTTTATCCTTAGGAAGCTATGTCTGCCGCCCTATTGATCGTAATGCACTAAACACAACATTCGAGAAGATTGACTATCGTGCGTAAAGTCCTTGGTAATTTCTTGTTAATTTACCACCAAGGTGTATATTGCAGTTTTGCAATTGGTTTGGTAATCCCTCTGTCTAGATTTCTAGAGTAGTCACTTTCGTTCCTTTTAGACTCCCTAAAAAAAAAGGACCATCTGAGCACTTGTCACATCAGGCTCATTAAAAATTGAAGGCGACTAGAGTTATCTTTAGCTTTTTCTCGACTCTTAAAAAATTGAAAAGCAAGTTGTGTCAAAGCGTCATAAAATTTATTTAATTCGAAATAACATCCCTGTTCCTTCATTGATCTTAGGTTGTGGTAATGGAGTACATCAATCAAGGAATGCCCCTTGGGGGGAATCCTAGTCCTTTTTCTTCTTGGGGAGATATTGGTGCTCCATATATGGCTACATTGTCCCTTCCAGGAATCGCAATTGGCCTACTAGTATGGCTATTCTCAACCTCTGTCATTCAAAACACCATAATTCCTCAGTAATCAAATCAACAACCGAATGATACTGAAGTTGTCCCTTCACCTTCCACTTCATTTTTTTCTCCCTCTCCTTCTTCCTCTTCGCTTGGTGAAGCTAGTAATACTAAAAACCAAGTAGCTGAGAAGAAGAAGAAGAAGTCAATCAAACAACGGGACAACCATGCATCATCTGGAGAAAATCTGCTCACCCAAACTTATAAACCCAAATCCCCATGAATAATTTGCAAAGGGAACCACCTTCATAGAGATTTTCCTTGCATTCCACAGATCTTGAGAGAATGGTCTCCCCATTTGAACCATTTGGTGTCATCAACCTCTCTCAATCATGTTGAAAACACACCATCAACTAGTGAAAATGAAGTCAATGGACAAAAAGGAAAGTCCAGATTTCCTTGTAGGTTGTGTGAAGGTGATCATGCCCTTCACCATTGTCCTTTTCTGGATGAAGCCAAAGGTATCTTAGATAACCATCCTGCCTCACCGCAGCGACTTCCGCCTGGATACAAGAAACTCTTGCCAAGTCCATCGCCAGTTGAAATTCCAACTGACATAAATCAATTGTAGGTTGAAACGCCTACCATTGAAAGTAAACTTTCTGAGTCCATACCAGACCCAAGTCAACAGGTCGAGATGGCAGTCGACCCAGTTTTTCCTTTAGAAGGTCTACCTTCAGATGATACGATTTCCAAAGAGAATGGGAATGACATCGATCAAATTCTTTCTATTAATATAGAGTCTGGTGAACATGGGGACAATTCACCTGTTCCTTTACAACAAGAGGAAAATTCCCTAGTTCAGGAGGTTTGTCTAGCCATTTATCTGGTACCTCCTCCGAGCAGTCTAGTTGTTTCCTTTGATTGGAATTAACTGGCAAGAGCTTGCCTTCCATCTAGCATACCATTCCAGATCATAGTACAATTGTACAGAATGATTGTGTCTGGCACCATCATAGATGAAGGGGCTTCAGTGAGTATCCTTTCCTGAATTGCTTGGAAAGCGCTTGGTTTGCCATCGCTTCTGCCTGAGAATCAAAATTTGTCAGGCTTTAACAAGGAACCAGTTGACGATTAAGGACCCTTCCAAAGTCACCCATAACTTTGAAAGAGAAAATTGTTCACTTGAATGTGATGGTAGTCTAAGGGCCATTAGATTACAATCTACTCCTTAGGCGTGACTATTTTTATAGCATGGAAGCTATCATTTCCACACTCTTCTAAGTGATTTGCTTCCCACATGAAGGCATAATAGTATAGCTTATCGACCATCTTTCATTTCCTGGTTCAAACACAACTACAAGTCAAACATCATCCCTAAATGGTCTCTTCATGTCAAGAATGTATCTTCAACCTTCTTCTCATCCACCTAATTACCGCGAGTAGTTCGGTGAATGTAATGAAGTCTATGGGGCATGCACCTATTATAGACATATTTGGGCACTGTAACCCCAATCTCATATGTCCATAAACCAAGGGCTTCTAAGCCCCTAAAAGTGTTGTTTCATACCCTAAAGGAACAAGGTCAACTCATTGCATCATATACCAGAAGTTCTCCCTGAAAAACTACTCAGAACTAGTCAAAACTAGACCATACAGACTGCTCAGTGCTAAGGGTGCGATGCATCTCACCTGCTACATTCAAAACGTGCAATTCATAATGAAAATCCCTTCTATAGGGTGCAATGAGTGAGAGCAAACAAATGGCAGAGGCAGTTGTCTAGGTGGAAACCCAGAGAATATTCTAGAAACTACCCATTTGACACTTGCCTCTCTGAATTCGCCCAGGGATGAGTAAGAGATCATGAAATCTCCAAGTGGAACCAAGAACTATCAGAGAAATGACACTAATCAAAATCCCAGAAGCTGACTCACGCACCTGCAAACATCTATATATGGATCCCTCATCCTAGAGATCCAAAAGCTGGAATTTAGTATTTTGTAAGGAAGTGTTATTGGTTTCTTGGTGCAACATTGTATTGTTGGGTGATCAAGCTTTTCATGAGGTGAAGACTGCTTTCATGCTGGGAGGATGGCACTGGATCAAACAACTTGGTTGTAAACCTCCCTTCTACTATTTCTATCAATAAAGCTATTTGAGTTTTCTTCCATATTCTTGTATATTTCTTAATCTTGTATTGATATATGCATTTGTATGGTTAATATACATCTGATCCTATATTGTTTATGGTTATAGATCTCTATGCTTTGATGGTATTATGTTGCTTTGACTCTACAGGTGTTATCTGAAGTAGGACAACTAAGGAAGGAGTGGCGAAGCTCTGTCAAAGGAGGGAGGAAACAAGAAAGGAGCCAAGCAAAAGACTGAGGCTGGTACTCTTTGCTTCTCTCTCATCTATCTCTCATAAAGGAAAACACAAGTAACTTTAGTTTGCTTTTTTCTAAGATAGCTACCCATCTTAGTGGGACTAACAGCTCTAAATGGACACTAGTTTTCTTGATAACAAAATGGTGACTCCACTGGGGAGTGAATAGTTTGTTTTCTTGTTTCTATTTGTTTTCTTTATAAAATATAGACAAAGCCTGAAGTTAAGCTAGCTAGCCTTCGAACTACTTTTGCTATGCAACTACAAAGTAGATCAACACTGCTTCAGTCAATCTCTGGGTTAGTTTATAAACTAAACATCTAACTTGCAAACATCCTAAGTGTCCTAGTGGTATCTCAAGTAACCTCATTAGATAAACCCCTCTACTTTGTGTTTACTGTCTATCATTAGCTCAGCCTAAATCCCTGAACTCAGCTGCAAACTGTGAGAAAAAACCAAGCTCATTCTCTTCCCTGGACCATTGCACTATCTCTCATTGGTAGTCTGGATGCATCGCACCTCCCGTGTGCTGCAGATGAGATGCATCCCTATTTCCCTATGTTACAAGAGTGATGATTAGGTGAGACTATTTCTGCTTCCAAGTTTTGGTTTTCTCTTCATTGTCTTCAGCTTTATTCAGTAGTTTTGTTGTCTATGATCAGTATATCACTGTTGAAACCTTCTTCCTTTGCATTATTCAGCCTCCATTGATAAGGAATTGTGAATGTTTTTTATGTATGTTTCATTATTTATAGTCCCCCTTTGCAAAAAGTAGCTTAATCGAACTGTCGTCTTTTGATTTGAAAGTGTTGCAAGTGTTGTTTTCAGTCAAAGAAAAGAGTGTCGTAAAGTCTTCCTCTTTTAGATAGTTGATTACACTTTTGCTATTGTATCTAATATGAATCATCAATTATTTGAAGTGTCGAAAGCAGTTTTCAAGTTGAAATTGAAAGTGTTGTCTTAGTCTTCCTTTCGTTTTTGAACAAGAAATTGCTAAAGTGTCGCTTTGAGAAAAGATAGTTCAGATCTCTACTTAGTTTTATTTTTGTCATTCTCACATTAAGGAAACTGAAAAACAAATACACCACGTACATTTGCATTTACACTGCATGCAGCAATTGATTTAGGACAATGCATCTTAGTGTGTGCAGGAAACTGAAAAACAAATACATCATGTACATTTGCATTTAGACTGCATGCAGAAATTGATTTAGGGCAATGCATCTTAGTGTGTGCTCTCTACTCTATGTTGAAAGAATTTTACTTCTCTTTCCTTAGTAGCTAGGATTTTCATTGCAAAAAGAAAGTAAAAAACTGTTTATCATCTTAGATTGCATATTTAGGAATTGTATATCTACATCATGCGGTGAACCTTAAAGGCAAACTTCTTAAGAAAGATCAATTGTAAAATAAACCTCAATGAACATAAAAATGCTTTGCAACCTAATGCATAACATCTTGAAGTCTAGGCTAGAGACATATTCTAGCGTCGTAAAGCCTGGTAACTATCGTTTTCATCATAGGTTGGGTGATTCCTCCTCTTTGATATGACAAGTGCTAGTACAGACTTGTGCTCCCACGTACCGTCGAGTATATATTGGGAGACCACAATAGGCTATATCCTTTATCCTTAGGAAGCCGTGTATGCTACCCTATCAATCGCAATGCACTAAACACAACATTCGGAAGATTGACTACCGTACCTTAAAAAGTATTATGTAGTTTTGTGATTGGTTTGGTAATCCCTCTATCTAGATTTCCAGAGTAGTCACTTTCGTTCCTTTACAGACTTCTTAAAAAAAAAGGTCCATCTGAGTACTTGTCACTTCAGGTTCATTAAAAATCAAAGGCGACTAGAGTCATCTTTAGCTTTTTCTCGACTCTTAAAAAATGAAAAAGCAAAAGCATCATGAAATTTATTTTAATCGGAATAACATCACTATTCCCTCATTGGTCTTAGGTTGAGAAAATGGAGTCCACCAATCAAGGATCTCCCCTTGGGGGGAATCCTAGTCCCTTCTCCTCTTGGGGAGATGTTGGTGCACCTCATATGGCTACATTGTCCCTTCTAGGACTTACAATTGGCCTACCAGTATAGATTTTATCGACCTCTATCATTCAAAAGACCGTGATCCCTGAGTAATGAAATCATCAACCAGATGATACTAGAGTCCCCCCCAAACCTTCTAATTCATTGGTTTCTCCCTCTCCTTCTTCCTCTTCTCTTGGTGAAGCTAGTAAAACTAAAAACCAAGTAACTGAGAAGAAGAAGAAAAGGAAGGAGAAGAAGGAGAAGAAGCCAATGACAAAAGGGGGCAACCATGCATAGTCTAGTGAAAATCCACACACTGCACCATCCAAACCTAAATCTCCATGTGTCATATGCAAAGGAGACAACTATCATCGAGATTGTCCTTGCATCCCACAAATCTTAATGGACTAGTCTCCCCGCTTGCACAATCCGGTGTCCTCAACCTCTGATGATCATATTGAAAGTACACCATCAACTAGTGAAAACAAAGTCAATGAAAGAAAAGGAAGATCTAAATTTCCTTGTAGACTGTGTGAAGGTGATCATGCCCTCCACCGTTGTCCCTTCGTTGATGAAGCTCAAAGAGTCTTGGATAATCGTCCTACTTCACTGCTACGGCTTCCTCCTGGATACAAGAAACTCTTTCCGAGTTCATCACTAGTTGAAAATCTGACTGACACACCTTTGTTGTTGGTCGAAGCATCTACCATTGAAGATAAACCCTATAATTCCGCACAGGACCAAAGTCAATAGGTCGAGATGGCAATCAACCCAGTCTTTTCTTCAGAAGGTCTACCTTCAGATGATACAGTCACCAAAGAGAATGAGAATGACACCGTTCAAATTCTTTTTGTTAACACAAAATTTGATGAACCTAGGGGTAATATACCCATTCCTTTACCATGGGAAGGAAGTTCGTCAGAGATTCATCCAACCATATATTCAGTCCCTCCTCCAAGCAATCTAGTCGTTTCCTTCAATTGGAATCTACTAGGGAGACCCTGCCTACCATCTAATGTACCATTCTGAATCATAGTACAATCTTACATAATGGTCATGGTTGGACTATCATAGATGAAGGGGCTTCCATGAGTATCATTTCCTACACTGCTTAGAAAGTGCTTGGTTCGCCATTGCTTCTGCCTGAGATTCGAAATCTGTCAGGCTTCAATAAAGGAACCAATTGACCATTAGGGATCCTTTCAAATTTACCTATAACTTTGAGAAGGAAAATCATTTATCTGAACGTGATGGTAGACCAAGGGCCATTATATTACAATCTACTCCTTGGGAGTGACTACATTTATAGCATGGGAGCTATTGTTTCTTCACTCTTTCAAGTGATGTGTTTCCCGCATGAAGGTAGAGTGGTTCAACTCGTAGACAAGCTTTCATTCCCCGGTTCAAACACAGCTACTAGTCAAGTGCCATCCCTAACTGGTCCTTTTGCACAAGGAATTTCTCATCAATCTCCAATCCATCCACTTGATGAGGGCGAGTGATTTAGTGAATGTGACTAAACCCAGGAGCCATGTGCCCTAGTCTGCTTTGGCAAGAAAACCCCAGATATAAGGTAGGCTTCCGCGTAGGATATATGACTAGTCTGACTCCCCTGTCCATTTAGGAAAATGGAAGTAGACTGGAAAAGGATTCCTCCATCAAAAGTTATGTCTATTCCTGATAGATCCAAGGAAGTGTTTTGTCTACAAATGCGGATGAAACAATCTTGCTAATGTAGGAACTTCTGTATGGTAACCTGGAAGCTCTATTTTGTTATACCTGGGGGCATGCAAACCTTTTTGCATGCAAGTGAAAATTAACCATTTATTTTCTTAGTTTGCAGGCTCTTAACCCTTTAAACTTGTAGGTTGGTCGTTCCTAGCTTGCATAACAAAAGGCTTCGGAGCAAAGTTTTGAATGGGGAAAGTTCCCTAAAAATTGAACCTATCGATGAGACATCCTTATTATACAACTGGCATGAGCAATGTTTCTGCAAAGTTCAAGCTCGTTAAAAAATAAACCTAGTAATGAGCATATGTTCCCCCAGAGTTTAAGCTCATTAAAAAATGAACCCACTTTCGGTAAATAACCTTTGTGATTGCATTACTATTAGCTTTTGAGCCTTGGTCGTGTTCTTACTATCACCTCCACTTTTTAGCCGATAATCCATCTCCACTTGATTGTTTACCCTTCTGAGGAACAACTGTGAAGAGTGATTCTGTTAGCCACTTTCTTTACACTTCCGTGATTGAAAAGTTCCAAATCTTACCTAGAACCAGCTACTACCCAAAAAAATCACTCGTTCCTCAAAAAACAAGTCTCCTTTAAGCTCTTTTCATCTTGTTATCACTTAAGAAATCTAATGCCAAAATTTCTAATACTAGCTTGATGATAAACGTCAGTGTTAGTCTAAGTTGATTTCCTTTCTTCCTTAGAGTCTGAGTCTTAGGAGGTCGTGAGTCAAGCATGCATTCTTATCTACCATTGGTCACCCTCATTCATCACCGATCTCATAGTCATGTGTTACTTTGTTTTAAAAAAAATCATTATCTACCACAAAGCCTTTTAGGTAATTGCGTAGTGCATGTAACCTTTCTAAAATGTTTTCGCAGTGCATTAACTCTATTTAGAAGTTTCGCAGCACAAAAGCCCATTAGGTGTTTTCGCAGCGTGATACATTATTAGGTGATTTCATAGCGCATCATTGAAAATTTAAACTAACCGCGCTGTGAAATCAGAGATTCGTGTATTCCATAGCGAATCTTTCCCAAATGTCAAATCCATTAAGTTAATCTATGGCTGCGTCATTCTTTGTCAGTTCATGTACTCCACATATCACGTCCCACCACCCATCTCCATTATCACAACCATTAGTTACGTTGATACAGACAGAATACAAGTTCCAAGGAAAGCCACCTATGCACAAGTTTTAATGATGATTGTAAGCCTTGCATGAGTAACAAATCTGCAAGATTTCAATTTTAAAAACTATAATCTGCAAGATTTCAAATTGAAAAAACATTTTCATCAAGCGAGGCAGCAAATCAGGTGAGGCATAAATTCAAGAGAGGTAGAATTTGCAGTTTGAACAACACTAGCATTCCCTACCTACAGGTGACTGAAACTTCATGGAGGGATCAGTAGAAAGGAAAGAACAGAGATCAGGAAAATGTTTGAGAAACGAACCTGAAGGTTTGGATATAACATTGAAGAACAGAGAGGTGGAGAAGGCATTTAAACAAGCTAGATTTTGGAACTTCTGCAAGAAGCTACAAGGGGGTCATGCACAAGTTACTAAAGAATTTGCACTGAATTTTACAGGATTAAACTCAAAGGTTGGTATGATAGAATTGCAGGTTTCACCAGACATGATATCCACAGTTACAGAGATTCCAAGAGGGCAAGAAAATTGGTTCAAAATTTTCAAATTTGACATGAACCCATGCAAAGAGTTTTTAAAGAAGGAATTCGTTAACTCGGATTTGAGCAAGTCTGTTCCTAGGAGATATGTCAAAGAGTCCTATGCACATTTGCTCACCTGTATACAGAAATACCTGACTTATGAAGGAAGGTATAAGTAGGTGTATTCATACCATTTTAAACTTCTATTGCATTTTACAGGGAAGGCATCTATTGATCTACCTTTTTACTTATTTTGAAGTTTGAGTAAGATGTGTGACAAGGTGCAATTAAGAAAAGAGGATTGTGAGACTTCTTTGTTTCACCATGGCCTGATTAAGTTACTTGTTTTGCATGAACTTCAAAGGGTAGGCAGAGACTGGGACACGTTTATATTCATGGCCGGTTTCAAGAGCAAGACCGGTCTCAGCCCTCTAGCTACAAAAGATATTTCAACAACAGGTCCTCAAGCAGAAACAAGAGCCAAGAGGTTTTCAAAGTTAAAGGCAAGAGAGCAAGTAAGGGAGTCCACCAAGCCATTGATTATTTAGGATACACCCCAGTAGTCCCTTAAAGAGAAAATTCAGGATATGGAAACTGTACATGAATCAAGCACAGGTGAAGGAGTTCAAAGAAGAAGAACGAGGAGTCAGGTGGCAAAAGAAAAGGGTAAGTCAGTGGTTATTGAAGAAAGTCCTCTTTCAAAGGGAGATTTAAATGATTTATTACAAGCAATTGACATTGAAGAGTCCCCACTGGTTCAAGCTAACTTGATACAGTCAGGAAAAGACAAGGTTAAGAAGGCCAAAGCCTCAAAGAAACTTAAGTTTGATGATCAAGCTGAACAATTTGTTTTCAAACCTAGGAGACCCATAACAAGGAAGTTCAAATATGTACAGGAGGTGTCGCTAAGGGCAGATGAAACAGGGGAGGAGACATAGTCTCATGAAAGAAAAGATAAAGGCAAAATAGTTGCCACTCAAAAAGAAGGCAGTGTGGAAAAATTGAAGAGAAGATTGGAATCTGCCAACTTTGAGATTGCTAGATTAAAGAAAGCTGCTAGGAAATTTGCAGCTAAGGAGGCTTATTTTAATCAAATGCAGGCTCGATGGGAAGATCAAACTTTTAAAATTCCTGAAGTGGTTGACTTTAATGTTCAATTCTGTAGTTGGACTACTCCTGCAATAAAAGAATCTCAATTTATCAGAAAAGTCAATATAAACCTCAGGTTTGGGATCAAAGTACTGAGAAAACAAGTTGAAGACTTAAGGATTCAATTGGACCAACAAAAAGGATCTCCATAAAGAGAACCCACTTCAAGTAAGGAGATTTTTCAAAGTTTTGATAAGTTTTGGTTGGTATAATTTTTCCAAACATTCCCATTCAATTTTTGAAGGTCTTGAGATAGTTGAAAGAATGTTTTAACAACAAAGTGATCAAATAGCAAAGTTTTGGGTTGAAACTATGATTTTTGAAACAACTCAGTAGTTTCGTAGCGTGCTACAAAACTGCTGAAGGTGATGACCAGAGCTCAGCAGTTTCGTAGTGCACTACGAAACTGCTGAAGCTAAACAATCAAATATCAATCAACCAGTTTTGAAACATAAGCGGGAAATTTTGAAAGGGGAATATATACAAGGCATCATCTGAAGCTTCAACATTCAACCAAGTTTAGACAAGTGGAGAAAATATGGATTCGAATCCAACTTTAAATTTTTGTCATAAAGTAAGCACATTTACCACAGTTCAAAATATGTCAAGACAACTTGAAGGAGTTTTTGCCTTTAAACATAAAGGAGGTGGACAACACATCAAGGACATGGCCATTTGTTACATTTTGGATAATAAAAAATGAAGGACATGATTCTGTGGATTCGAAAATTGTAAGGCAAACTAAAGACCGATAAGCAAGGGTAGTTTCCTATGTTTCAGGAAAATTGAGAAGATGTAGCATGGAAGACCAACATGGAGCTGTTTGGTCAATTTAGTATTCCTAAATTGATATCATTAATTGTCAACCCGGGGCTCGTAAGCTGATGAAGTGAAGGTGTACTATATGTACTTAAGCAACCTCTTAAAGCTTTTTGTCGTTTGGGGGTGTTGTTTGTGATTATTTTATCTTCCTAAGATGGAGTGATGTATTTATAAACAAATGAGTGATGGTGTGTGTGGAGTGATTCCTAACTAATTGCTAAAATAGGAAGACTTTGAAGGAAATGAATTAAAATAACTGAAAGCAAAGAACCACTCTCTAATGGTATTAGACACCATTCATGCTGCTGCAAAAATAAGAAAATCACTTAAAAGACCAATGATAATGTTTATCTCTTCCTAACTCTCTGCCTCTAACACATAGTATTGTGTAAGACACGATTAAGAAGTAGCTAAAAGTGAGTCTAATAACTGATAGAAATGAGAAAATCTACTTTAAAGACTAGTGATAATATTTTTCTCTTTCTAACTCTCTGCCTATATCACATAGTACTGTGTAAAGCACGATTAGAAAGTAGCTAAGGATTAGTCTAAAAAGCACCCAAAGCCAGCTGCAAGTGATTAGTATTCTGATCTCTAAAAGATAAACAATTTATAGTAAGAGATCATTCAAATGTTAGCAGACAGTTTCGAGAAATAAAACTAAAAACTAGCTATGGAAATGAAGTAAGGGGCAACAACTTTAAATCTGTCAACTGAAACTACCACTAGATATAAAGCAAACACATAAACACACAAATAATCCCGGGTCAAAAAAGCTGCAAAAGAGCAATGCTGATCAGCTTAAAAGAAAGGATTCAAAATGAATTAAAATGAAGTGAATTATGCTGTACATAGATCAAGAAAAGAAAATGTTGAACATGAAAATACTATACAAGGCTAATATGAACAAGGGCCCTCCATTCACATAACCCAAAGAAGACTCAAAGTGTTGAAAGCTCCAAAACAGCACTGCTTCTATTACTCCATGTGCAGAAATTCACAATTAAGAGTGCTAGAATAGCACTATAAAAACAGAGTCTTGGGAATGCTCAAAAATTACAACAAGTTCATAAAAATACAGCAAGTAAAAGTTAACATAAGCGTACGCAGACGCAAGTATTTATAGGCATCTGAAGGATAGCCTATGCGTGCTGCTAAAACTGAAAATAAACAAACTGTCATGCATAATTAAAACTGCAATAACATGTCATGAGCCTGCGTGGGTGAGCTGGAGGTCCTGGTCATCATGGGCATTGAATCCAGAGTTGGATTATGTCCCCACATCCTGCGTAACACGGGCAAGTCACCGTTTGAGCTGACGTGACCCAACAGCTTACGCATCACCGTTAAGCTGCCTTCGTTGACCGGATCTTGCCCCTGTTTGACCGAAGGTACAGATGACGTGGATGATTGAACAAATGGCACAGGAACCTCGAGCACCTTGATACCTAAGTACCCATGTGGCTCGTTTGGCGAAATGGCACGTGGAACCTTGAGAACAACAAAAAGGGCTGCGGAATCTCCAGATGGTTGCGGAATCATCAGATAGCTGCGGAATCGGCAGAGAGCTGCGGAATGCCTGTAAATATGTCAAAATCTAAACAAAACAGTCACACATTAGCAAAGCTCACTTGATCATGCTTAATGACATCTAATGTAATGATTTAGGCAGTTTTACATGGAAAATGAGGTGAAAGAGAGAGATAGGTGATGAAAAACAGTAGATAATAGTAGATGATGAGGTGTAGGTTAGAGGCTCTATAGTGCCAAAGTCTTGATCTAAAATTGTAGCCATTGGTCCTTGAGATATAAGCCATAGCATTTTGTTGGTGTTCTACATTGCAATGCCTTCATGGATAAGCTGGACATGCATGCTAGTTGGGTTTCTTTCTCCTTAATTTGCCTCCTTAGTAATTCATTTTTAGTTTCTAGTTGGCTTCTTGCAATTGCTTTTCTATGTCTGACAAACTCTCTACCCATTTCTCTAAGTTTATTTTCCATATGGCCAACATCCTCAACTCCCTTTGATTTGGCTATTTGCATCCACCGATGTGTTCTTATTCTTTCCTTTTCTTATTCAAAGAATAGTGGAATTGCAAATGTTTGTGGAATTATCCTACCTCCTTCAAGAAGATGGTAATAAGAGGCAAGGCTGGGTTGGGAATCAGGCTCTTGTAGCTCTGTAGATTCCTCCTTCCCCTTTGGTTGTTCTTCTATTCTTTTCTCAAGTTGTTGGATCTCTTGTAATTTTGGCAGTGTCTCCTTTAGCACTGTTTGAGCCTCCTATAGGACTGTTTCTGGGTCCTGTAGTTGCACTTTCTCCTTCCAGGTGGAAGATCTAGGAGTCCCTCTTTCATATGTGATAGATGCTTTGGAAGGAGATTCTTCCCTTTTGATAGAGAGTGAATATTCAATTGTAATTAGCATTGTTGAAGATGGTTGGGGTTTCCCTGTTTTGATTCTTGTGCTTTTCCTGGCCTTGAAATACATGGAGGCCTACCTTTTTCTCTTTTCTTTTGGCTTAATTGGTGTGCTCAAGGTAGTGAGGGCAGTTGCTGCCTCCCATTCTAGAGTCTCAGGGGACCCTTCTCTTTGTTTTTCCTCTGTTTCCTCTTTTTCTTTCTCTATTTGCTCTGTTTCTTCACCCTTCTCCTATTCTATCTTAGTTTCTTCCTCCTCCATTTCTTGTCTTGCTAATTCATCAGTTGCTTCACCTTCTCCCCCTTTCTTCTCTTTCTCCTCATTGTTAGAAGGACTAATATCATAGGTGAGGGCCTTTATGTTATCTTTTGCTGTCATGTTTCGGAAGACTTCCCATGCTATAAGGAGTGTGAATATATGGAGGGCTTCTTCCACTAATATTTTGATTAACCCATGATGAGCCATCTGACCTAAATTCCTTGCCTTAACCTTAACTCTAGAGTCTATAAGGGACTGCAGGATGCTGAGTTTTTTGGGTGTTGGAGTGTCCATGCCATATCTTAGTTCATGAAGGATTCTAAAATGGTAACCGTAGACTATGTTGTACCTCCCTTCACAGTAAATAATTTGATGATTTGGTAACTAACCTCATATCAAGGGTATGGTATGCTAGCCCTTCTAATGCCATTTTTATCCCCTACAAGGGTTTCATTGTTTTGGAAGAAGTTTTCCTTGGCAGCTTATCCAATTGGTTTTTCATCTTTGCTACAAGATAATCTAAGAGGAAGGGTAGTAACCCTACTAATAAATTCATGGGTTATCTACATGGAAATACCTCTAAAAGTGACAGTGGCATGTGTTCTTGAGTGAGGGACTAAAGAGAGGGCAAATTCTTGGACAATTTCCTCATCAAACCCTTGGAATTTCTCAAAAAATTTCATCCAATTTTCCCTTGTGAATATGGCCACTACTTGGGGATGTTCATGGAGCCTGGTGGAATTAGTGGGCTCCTTCCTCTTGAACCCTCCTGTCATTGTGTTTATACCCCTTTGGAACACCAAATGTGGAGACGGAGACAATATTTTTAAAGAAAACAGGAAAACAGAGGAAAATTGGGTTTTTTTTTTGTTTTAATAAAAAAAGTACAATTTTTTTTATGTATTTATCCTTTATATCGACTTAATTCCTCCTCAAATTGATATCATTTCTTGCATATACTGATAATCAAGGTGGGTATGCATGGAACCAACCTCCTCAGGCCAGAAAATCATGCTAAAAACCTGTGTTTTCTTCTTCAAAACAGCTCACTGCCCCTCTTGTAGAACTACCTATAGGTGCTCCTATAGAGAACACCGAGACTAGGAGGATGGGAGAGATCAATGGAGAATGATGGTTTCGAGGCTGTGGGGGCACAAGGAGACACTGCAGCTTATTTTACAAGGAGAAAATGAAGGAAAAGGTGGTAAGAGTGCTCAAGGAGTACTTATTACTCTTTTTGGATATTTCTGGTGATGGGGGTGAGCTGGAAAAAGTGTACATTGGCCATATTTGGACCATTAGTCCCCACTTACCTTGTCATCATGGTTTCTCCCCACAATCACCCCTCATCATTGCATCAGAGTTTACACACCCTCGACTACATGTCCTTGACATCTCTCTTGAGTTGACTGTGCGCACGTGTGGGTGACATCTTTGGATGAGTGCAGTCAACTAGATGAAGGTGGTCAAGATAACTAGCCACCTTTTCCTCGTTCAAACTCAACCATCTTGTTGTTCATGCATATCTTTCAATTACACAAATGCAAAAAAAGAAGCGGGTTAGTCACTTACTTGTATTCAATTGCATGTGTTATAAGGTATTCTGGCTCTTTCTATTGCTGCATGCTTGTATTTTTTTTTATGCATGTTGTTTGCTTGCTGATGTGTGACTGTTTTTCTTGTGGAGGTATCCTCTGGCTAGATCTAAGCTTCAGATGTCTCCTTCAATCCTCATGGTTTCACTTCTTTCGCTGTTGTGGCTGGATTTTAATGGGATCAACTGCTACATGAATTCCTATAGGAGCTCCTGTAGCTGCTTCTCCCCTTGAATTTTCAGCTTCTTTCAGTGTTGGGAGCTATGAGGATGATGCTAGAGATGCAGATGGAGATGGAGAGGTAATAGGTAAGTTGCAAGTGAGATTTCAGGTGTTGCTTACTTTCTTATTTTTGTTTTTTTTTTTCTCTTTACTAAAATCTGTTTTTTTTTACTGTGTTTTTCTAGGACAGGAAGAAAAAATGATGATTGGGGTGTGATACAGGTGTGGAATCGATGGCAATGAGGATTTAAGACTGTAAGAGGGTTTATATGTTCTTATTGAAGCTTCCTTGCCCCTCAAATTACTTCTTATATTCATTTTTGGTTCTTTGTAATTCCTACAGGAGCCTCCTGTAGAAAACATAAAGCCTCCTGTAGAACACAATTTCTGAAAAAAAAGTATAGTGCGGTGAAAGAAATGTCAGAAATAATGGAGAATAGTGTGGAGGAGATAAGATAGGTTCTGGTATGAATGTCAAGACTCTGTGGAATCTTCTCTTTCTCTCTGTAGTCTTCTTGCAAACCTGCAATACACATTAAATTTTTTTTTTTTCTTTCTTTTTCTTCTTCTTTTTTTTGAAAACAACTAGGGCGCCTCAGGGTGGTTTTCACCCTAATTTCCTGCCCTAGGTACCTACAAGGGAGGTTTTCACTTGAGTCCTTATTTTTTTTCTTTTTCTTCAGTGAGTGGGTGAAGTGGAGGCTAAGACATGCTACACCACCATCACTGTCTTATTCAAATCTTCAACGAACTCTCGCTTGGAGAGGGGCTTCTTGTAAAATTTTAATTGATGTCCATTGACAAGTATGGGGATGGCTTCATCATCAATGGTTCTAATAAGAACTGAACCATTGTCATTGCATATTTCCAGTGTAGGGTCCCAACCATCTTGTCCTCAACATTCCTTTGAAGTCTTTATATCTTGAATCATAGAGTAGTTCCCAATCTCTCTTGAAATTTCTTCTCCTTGATATTTTTCTCATGCCATATCTTCCTCTGAAGTTGAACTACCTCTGTGTGGAGAAGGGTCTGTAATCTTTTTTCATCCAATCCATTGAACTGAAGTAATCTTTCCTTTTGTGCATGGCTGAGGTCTAGGTCCAACTGAGCTGCCATCCTTAGTGTATTGAATTCAAATTCTATTGATAGCAAAGACTTCTTCCCATAGGCCAGTTCATTGGGTGTGAACCCTGTAGTGGTCTTCCATGTTGTGTTGTAGCCCTAGGTGGCCTTAACTAATCTGTCCACCTAGTCTTTTCTGCTGCTGCTCACTACCTTGGTCAGGATCCCTTCCAAAGCTCTGTAAGTTACTTCCACTTGCTCATTGGCTTGTGGATGTAACGAGTGGAAGTATTGTTCTTGATTTTATGATGTGTGAGAAGGTCTCCAATCAAATTGAAAGTGAACTGACTACCTTGATCCGTGAAAATTTCTCTTGGATACCCGAACTTGTAGAATATGTTATCTCAAAAACTCAACTACTTTTTCCTCTGTTGCTGCTTTGATTGCTTTTTTTTTCTGCCCACTTTGTTAGGTAATTGGTGCACACAATGATGTATTTTTTATGTTTTGAAGGACGGTTGATAGGACCCACAAATTCCATGCCCCACCTCTCAAATGGCTCAAATTTCACTTGAGGTTGCATGGGCATCTCATCCATGGAGTAGGTTTTCCCATCCTTTGACACTGATCACATTGATTGGTGTATCTCCTAACATCTTGATGAAGAGTGGGCTAGTAGTAGCCTACTTGCAATATATTGAAGGTAGTTCTCTTTGCTGCAAAATGAACTCCACAAGGCCCGTTATGACAGGTCAGGAGAATGTCAAAGAATTCCTCCTCCCTGAGACATCTTCTCAAGATCTGATCTAGGCCAAGTTTGAAGAGATTATCCCCAATCCAGGTGAATGGGGCACTTTTCCTTACTATCTTTCTCTTCTCTTTTGAGGACAGGTGTGGTGGAAACTATGCTAAAACCAAGTAGTTTGCTATATCAGCAAACCATGGAGAGAGTACTGAAATAGCAAACAAATGTTCATCTGGAATTTGGTCATCCGCCATTCCTTCTTCACCTGCAGGAAAATTTACTCTAGCCAAAAAGTCAGAAACCACATTTCCTTTACCAGGCTTATCAACAATGGTCAGATTAAACTGCTGTAGTAAAAGAAACCATCTAATAATTTGAGCATTTACATCTGGTTTGTTCATCAAATATCTAATTGTAGCATGTTCAGTGTGCACGAAGGTTTGATAGCCTATGATATAATGTCTGAATTTGTTTAAGGAATGCACAACGGCTAGCAGTTCCTTATTGGTTACTGTGTAGTTTAACTCTGCCTTTGACCAATTTGTGCTTATAAAATATATGACATAAGGAAACTTTTCATCAATTTGTCCCAAGGCTGCTCCTATTGCTTTGTTCAAGGCATCTGTGTGAATGTGGAAAGGAGGGCCCAGTTTGGGCCTCTGAGAATTGGGGCAGTTACTAACTTTCTCTTCAAGGTATCTAGGGCTTCTTGAAAATTTTCGAACCATATAAACTCAACATCTTTGCCTAAGAAGCCAAACAAAGGAGAAGCTAGCTTATTAAAATATTTAATGAATCTTCTATAATACCCAGCTAAGCCTAGGAAACTTCTAACATCTCTCACCTTTTGAGGAGGTGGGACCCTTTGGATGATGGAAATCTTGATGGGGTCCACCTGCAATCCTTGTTGAGATATTGCATAACCTAACACGGTCCCTTCAATCATTAAAAATTCACATTTTTCTGGACTGAGGGATAGGTTCATCTCAATACACTTGTCTAGAACTTTACCTACATTAGCTAAAGCTTCCTGAAAGTCAAAACCATAAGGAGTAAAATTATCCATGTATATTTCCATTACATCATGAACCAGTTCTGAAAATATACTTAATACTGCTCTTTGGAAAGTGGTTGGAGCGTTGCACAAACGAAAAGGAAGGACTCAGTAATAAAAGGTACCCCAAGGACAAGTAAAAGTGGTATTATATTGGTCTTCTGGGCTGATTTGAATTTGATTCTATCTGCTAAACCCATCTAGGAAGGAAAAAACTTTTTCCCTGGTAGACCATCTAACACTTGATCTATGAAAGGTAAAGGAAAATGGTCATTTTTAGTGGCTTTGTTCAATTCCCAATAGTTGACACAGATTCTCCACTTGCCATTTTCCTTTGGCACTACCACCAAATGAGTGACCCATTCACTGTTATAGATGGGATATATGAATCCTGCATCAAGAAATTTATGTAGTTCTTCCTTAACAATATCTTTAAGTTCTAGATTTATCCTCCTTTGATGATGCCTGACTGGTTTGCAATCTTCCTTAACGTATATATGATGAGTACATACTGAAGGGTGCACTCCCTTCATCTCCTTATAACTCCAGGTGAAGGCATCTAAACGTTTTCTCGATAAGCTGCACAACTCCTTCTCTTGGGAAGTGGATAGGGATGGATTGCTATTCAAGATTCTTTCTCGGCCGAACCCTATATTCTTAACACAGAGAGATGTCAGGTTGGCCACACAGAGATTAGTTGAGGGGTTGTTTTGGGTTTCTCTCACTATGTCCTCTAAGGGTAATACACTAGGGGGTTGATTCTGAATCAAATTTTCAATCATATCATCCTCATCTTGCGGTTTCCACCCATGAAAATTTGTAATGCACAAAGCAGTGCAGAATAGACTTCATCCTCATCTTCCTCCTCCAACCAGAGAGGTAGATCATGTTTTATTAGGGGTTGGGTAGGAGGGTATATGATTAACTACTTGGACATATGCCCATTCTTTATGGTCATGTTCCCAGCTCGACAGTTGATGTAGGCATCAACGGTAGCCAACTAGGGTCTTCCCAGAATGAGAGGATACCCAATGAGCTTTGCCTTTGGCTGGAGAACTAGGCAATCAACATGGTAATCCCAAGAATCAATGGATACCATCACATCTTCCACAATCCCCTCAGGGGTCACAGTGGAGCGGTCTGGTAAGTGTAGCACGATTGTGGTCTTCCTCAAGGAGCCCTAGAGGTTGAGTTTGAGCATTTTCCTTTGTCATCACATTAATGGCAGCTCCTAGATCAATCAAAGTATGTGGGATCATGGTGCCATTAATGTGGAGATCAACTATTGGGCTTCCAGGGTTGAGATATTTTGGACAGATTACCTACCCCAACATCAGGTCGGACAACTGTCCTATGACATTGATGGTTGGGGCATCTCTCTTGTGCCTTCCTGGATGCTTTATAGTTTGAGGATTGTGTCTTTTGTCATCACATGAATGGTAGCTCCTATATCAATAAAGTTATGTGGGATCATGGTGCCATTGATGTGGACATCAACTACTGCGCTTCCAGGGTCGAGATATTTTATACAGATTACCTACCCCAACATCAGGTCGGACAGTTGTCCTATGGCATTGATGGTTGGGGAATCTCTCTTTCGACTTCCTAGATGCCTAAATCACTTCTCTTTGATCAACCTATTGTAGATAGGCACATATTTTATGGCTTGAAGAAGTGATATCTTCACACATAACTGTTTCAATTCTCCCAGAAGTTCGGTTTCTTCTTGGGTAGGTTGTGTTGTCCCGGATAGTCTCCCAGGAAAGGGTGGAATTGCTTTAGGTTCACTTCCCTCTTTATCTTCCTCAACCTCCCTAGGCAGAGGCTAGCTCTCTGGGAGAACCTTCCCAGATCGCAGGTTAATCTCCTAAATCTCCACAGCATAAGTTGGGCATGATGGTTCCCCACTATACACTTGTTGACACTGTCTGTTGTTTGGGTTCGGGTTTAGCTGGGCAGGAATTTGGGGTTGCCTTGGTGGAGTAGAAGGTAATGGTTGTGGTTGAATAGGTGGTGGAGGCAGAAGAGAAGGAGGAGAGTTTTACTGCGGCCTCCACCCCTAATGAGATGCATTCCATTGAGGTTGCGGTTGAGCATAGCATTGAAATGAATGAGCGACTGGTTGGGCATGATATTGTGATGGGAAGGACCAAGAAGGAGGCATGGACTAGGAATGATGAGTAGGAGGGGCCCAAGAAGGTATGGAAGTGATTTGGTTGGTGTGGTAGTATGTCTGAGATGTCCCTTGCATCCCCTACTAGTATGGTCTAGGTCCATGTAGTCTTCTTTGGTTCATGAAATAGAGTGGTTCAGTGGCTCCTTTAGCGCCTTGGTATACCGCCTTAAGTCCTTGCAAAGAAGGGAACTTATTTCTAGAATGATCTTCTTCATAGATTGAACAAACCTCTATAGAGTTCAATGGACATTCATTCCTAGGATGCCTCCTTGTGCATCTAGGATAAAAGATGGTCAAAGCCGTCTCTACTTCCTCTTGTTTTCTTTTGATATGTAAGGTATCCATTTGCATTGCAAGAGTCTGCAGCATCTCACTCTTGAAGTCTTCTATCATGTTTCCAATTTCACCTTTAATGGATGAATTGGAAGAAGAGGTACTAACTATGGGTCAACTCCCCTTACCTTTCTTTCTGGCTACTCTAGAATGGTTTCTAAAAATAGTCTTAATGTCCTTATAAGATATTTGGTAGATGTCTCCCCCAGCCAGCAGATGGAGGGTGTCTAGAAGGTCTTCCTAAATTTCCCTGAGTAGGACCAACTTCAGAGATTCAGGGTCAAGTGTACACCTGGCTCTTTTGTAACTGAGTTGGAACCTCTCTTCATATTCTTCCAAGGATTCCTCACTTCCCATGGTCATTCAGAAGATTTCTTCTTTGGTATATTTTGACCTACAGTAGTCTTGATACTTTTCATTAAAGGCTTGTTGCATCTAAGCCCAAGTTGTGATGCTATTTCCAGGTAATCCCATGAGCAAACGCAATGTTGCATTCTTGAGAGTAGAAGGGAATAATTTCAACTTTTTCTCATCTTTCACATAGTCATAGGTTCAACTGATAACAACAAACTCAAACAGAAAGGTGTTAGGATATTTTGTAGTTAGACCATGGAAATGAGGTAGGGCTGAAGAACTTATATTCGTCATTTTTGTGTCCCCATTGGTCTCTTGAATGGGAAAGGTACCCTCTATTCTCTCTCCATTTCCTCTAACATTTCTATTTTCAGGCATCGTCTCAGGGGGGATGTTTTCTTCTTCTTCTTCCCCTATAGGTTCTACAAATATCTCAGGTTGCTCACCTAAAGTTTCTTCTTGATCACTGCCACCAAAGAAGAGAGAAGGTTGGTTGTGTGAAGCAGTGGGGGTGTTGGGCAAAAATTTTCTTGAATTATCTCTATTTCTACGAGGCATGAAAGGAAATCTTTTTGGATGGTTTTTTTCTTTTTCCAACTCTGATATTACCTGCAAAAATAAAATTGATTGAACAAAAAAATTTGCAACTAGCTGAAATGAACTTGTTGAAATAAAATTTGCAGAATTGAGGACGAAAGCAAGGAAATGTAAAACTGAGAGAAAGGAAGTGACTAATCTACTTTTGCTGAAATGGAAATTGTAGAATTGAAAAGGAAAGAAAAAGAAATGCAGAATTGAAAGAAAGGAAATGACTATTTTACTTTTGCTTAAATAAACTGTTAACAGAATGTTACAAGAAGAAAATAGAAGAAAGCAGTAATCATAGAATACTCTGACGCTTCCCCGGCAATGATGCCAAAAAGTACTGAGCACCAGTATTGCAGCAATAATGCTGCAACTCCTAGGCTGTCTACTTTACTCTTATCAACCCGATAGTTTGTAACAAACATGGAAGCGACGGTGCTATATGCACAAGTACTAGTTCTAACTACAGGTTGTCACTTGGTCAGCCGGCACAAGATCACTAGGAGCTCAAGCCAACTTCTATTGATTCCAGAAGAAGCTCTATATGTCATGAAAGGAAAAAGAGAGACTACACTACTGATGCTATTCTACTTGCAGAAAGGAAGACTGAAATGTAAAACAAGCCAAGGAAACCCTAATTAACCAACTAATTCTACTTTCGTAGAAAGCACTATGAAAAATATGAAATGAATGCCATTGCCTACTCAAGGAAGTAAACAACATCTACTCAAGCTATTTCTGTAAGTAAATGAGAAAAAAACATCTTTTTGGATTTCTATGTATTTTTATGTGAATTTGACATGCATGTATTTTATTGTGTGTGAAGGTGGAAGTGAATAAGTGGGGTTGAAGGGTGACTTTGGGACATGTGAGGATGTAGGATGGTGTCGATGGGTCCTAGGAGGTCTCAGGTGGCTTTCTAGAGGCTTTTCTCACACTCAGCCTTCAAAAGAAAGCCTACAGGAAAATCTACAAGAGGACATAGGGGATCTACAGGAGTTCTACAAGAGGAGGCCGAGAGCAGTTTTCGTAGTTTTTAGGGTATAAGAGTGGGTGGAAAAGGTGGATTAATATTGGAATGAGGTGTTAAGGTGCCTAGGGTCTATCAAAAATCACTAAGAGAGATAAATATGATTGGGTTTGCTCAAGGAGAGAGGAATAAGTTCTATGAAAAATGCAGGAAACTAAGGTAGATTTGAGGTGGGCTTTGGGCGACTTGTAGGGCATGCATGAGAGAGAGGATGTGATGGATGATAGGTTGTCATGTTTTTATAAGAGATCTATTGCAACAGAACTGACAGTCAACCAATAAGATCAAACAAGCAATGAAATTAGTGCATCTAGAGAAACAAATTTTTGTATCAAGCTAGTCTAAACTATGATCTATGAAAGAAAATGTTGAGAAATGATACAAGAAAGAAAGCATGGAAGAAGACTTATTGAAAATAAATAAGTAAACCTGGTGGAAAATATGTAAAGCAAATAATTATCCTTCTAACAAACTGCAAACACTAGAAGTCCTATGAATGAGGAAAATCTGTGTTTTTGGGGTAGCAAGAGGGTCTTTTCCTCAATTCATGGTCCCAAAGGGAGGAAGAGAGGCTAAGGCACTGTTGGTAGCCTTTTGAATCTTCTTTTTTTATCACTGCTTAACTTTCTATAGAAAGGACAAATGAAAGAAAACTATTGAACCATCAAAAGCAACCCATTCTTAACCATGAAAGAGATACATCAAATGACAACTAATATACAAACTGAAACAAAGCATATAAATAAAAATAAACAGGAGCTTGGCTATTTGGATTGGGCCCTAACCAAAGAGCTTCATCCCTCTGAGGTAACTCAATGCTAACTCAAAAAATATTCCATCTTTATTTCCAAAATAATAACAAGATTACATGAACTTTCAAAATAATAAGCTCGAAATTGAGAGGAGTTTACATAAGCAATACTGCAGCAAAAATCCAATGAAAATCTAACCCTAGTGAGGCCCTAAGCCTCTATACTTATACAAATAAAGCTACCAACAACTTCCTTAAAATCAGGGAGGCTTGGCTCCCAAAACTCAAGATAATCATCAATTTTCCTACACTTGCTTGGTTGCCTCCTAGTGCATTGATTTGGCTATTTGTACTCCAAGCTGAATGAAGGGGAATTTGAAGTGGGGAGTAATGAATGAGGGGGATTCCCTCCTATAAGTAATCTCTTTTTTCCACTTCGAGTTATTTTTGCCATTTATCCACTAAATCTTTGAATTTGTCTTCAAAATTCAACAATCAGCTGCATTAAAAACATATTAGACCAAATGGCATCATAACTAACCGAACTCACTCCTTAAGCATAAATATAATAAAAAAACATACAATAAGCTAAGAGAATGGTTTATTTGATTATGTTAGGAGGTAAAATGAGCCCATATAATTACCTATTTATGGGGCTCATCACCAACACTGAGTTGACTCATAGGGTTGAAGATCTTAGGTTAGGGCCAAACCCTAGCAACAAAGGCTCCTCTCCTTGTATTTCTATGCTTAGTTGATTTCTTAGATTAATGGTTGAATTGTTTTTAACATTATTTCATTGCAAGTAGTTATGGATTGGATTAGTTTCCTTTCATTTTTGCATTGATTCAGCAGTAGCTTCGAAAGATAAAGGAATATCAAAAAGATGATTGTAGGTAGTCATGGCCTCACTCCTCCCTTCAGGGACCATGGTGTAAGGAAATAACACCTATGCAGCCCAAAAAAGACATAATTCTCATTTCTCGTGGAATTTATGGGTTTCTGATACTTAGGCCAAGCATTTGAACAAATTTCAAGAAAAGGATTCAATTGTCATTTTTGATATCTTCATCCTTATCT
Organism: Pinus taeda; assembly: GCA_000404065.3. NCBI lineage: Eukaryota > Viridiplantae > Streptophyta > Pinopsida > Pinales > Pinaceae > Pinus > Pinus taeda. The sequence continues at coordinate 192,481 of APFE030221878.1, forward strand.
TATATCTCATAGTGTTTTAGATTATTCTGCATGTATTTTCCATGAATGAAATAGGCAACTAGATAATGAAATTATGTTTTCTTTTTTGATTGAGAATCTTTCTTATTTTACATGATTTATGGATGAATTCTAGTGATTGATGCAATGCAGGAGTTTCAAAAGTATAGGGGAATTTCATGACCAACAACCCCATCCTAAGCTCATCCATCCATGATTATCACCTTTTCCACTAAGTCCCTCACCAAATTCATCATTTCATAAGAACACTTCTCCATGTTTGTTGAGCAAATCCAACCATCTCACAAACTTTGTTTTGAGCTCTGAAGAAGTCCTAGCCACTCCCATGCTTCATTTCTCCCACCATTCACCTTCCCTAATCCCCAAACCACCTTCCAAATCACCCTTATTTATCTCGGTCGGATCTTATAGGAATATAGGGGATCATGTAGGAGCATTAGGACATCTTCTATGAGGCATTAGGACATCCTGTAGGACGACCTGTCATGGCCTATTGTGAGGCCGAATTGTGGAAAAGAACCTAGGAAGATAGGAGAAGACCCCTACTTTCCTCCCAAGCCATATGACCTTTCACCACCATCCCTAATCCACCTACCACATCACCATGAGGATTTAGCATTGACATTTTCACAAAAAAAAGAAAAAAAAAAAAGAAAAAAGAGTTATTGCGTTCATTTACATGCACAACATTAGAATGTTTAGTTATTTCAGATTGCATGCCTAGGATAGTAGGATTACACACATGTTAACTTAGCATTCTTTTGAAGCAAAGCCTCTTAGCAATAGTTACATAAATGGTGTGCTTAAGCATTTGATTTCAGTTTTTCCTTACTATAGTAGACAAGATTTCAGTTAGTGTAAATCTCCCTTCTTCTCATTGGTAATCAAGCTTATTCTAAATTAATAGAAGGTTGCTTTGAGAAACCATAGTGGTCTATCACAAGCTTAGTAGGGACAAATAATGGACCCACCACATTTTCTTGTGTGTATAGCACTATAACCTCCAAGTTTTTACGAACCCCAGGTTGATAAAGTAAAGTTGGTAGCCCCAAGAGTTGCAACATTCTTGTTGCAATACTGGTGCTCATCATAAGAGAGAGACACGTACTCTATGGTTGGTAAAGTTGGTAATGGAATATCTATCTCGCTAGTAAATTTGGTATCTCTTTGGCTAGTAAGGACAAAAATCTCTAGCAAGTAAGGCTACACTAATAAGAACAGAACTCTAATGTACATAATCCATTAAGTCAATTTAGCTACACATGTGCACACACACACACACAGATTATATATATCTAATACTATATCTATATATATATATATATATATATATATAATATATATATATATATATAAGTCTTTACAATATGTGTATATCTATGTCTAGAATGAGGTACATATACATAATCCGTCAAACAAAACTGAGACCATGTTGCCTAACTACCTAGTAGTACCACTCCTACAGTGGTGGAAACCTTTATACGGGCTCTGAATTCCTTATAGTTTCACACAAGTATTTGTATTTTGTACAGGGATACAATACCCTTATAGTGAGTAAACAAACTCAGTAGGTGAGAGGAACAACATTATACATAAAATATACTTTGGGGGGTTTATTATCTATCACAAATCCTAAGTTTTGATTAAAAAAAACATGATTTATCGCAGGAAAATGTGATTCCTACAACAATTTTGTCTCAAAATGAATACAAAACCAATACATTTCTCTTACCAAGGTGCTCTCAACAACAGTCACTACCACTTGTCTTCTTCAGGTGTTGGCCTGAGTAGTGAGATAGTGGCAAGCTATAACCACAATCAATGCTGGAGGGCATTGTTGATACAAGGATCAAGAAAATGAAGACAAATGTCGGTGTTTCTATAAGAATCTGCATAATGGATCCAAGACGAGGGTCTCGTATCACATAGAAAATAAATAAAACAAACATAAGTGCAATAGAACTAATTGCAACCCAAAAGAGAAATGAAAATACATAATTTGACCCTGAGAATAAGAATGTACAAACCATAAGAAACCCCTCGAGTTAATTTTTAATTGAAAACCAGAGGAGATTATAAGCAAGAAAACCTCTTTAAAGGAAACAATAAATTGTAACCAAAAGACTGTTCTTACCAAAAATATCATAAGGTTTAATATAAGGGGTGGTTGTGCTTCTAAATTCTTGAGAAACAACACCATAAATGGTTAGTAGAAAGCAACTAACATTGTATCGAGAAAATATTGTTCAGAGGGTAATGAAATAGACATTAAAAACCTTAAGAAAAAATCACTTTGAAACCCTTGTCGATGCCAATTTGTTGCCTTTTGTTTAACACTCCATGGTGTTGAAGTTGACACTTGTGGTGGTTGCTGCTAGTAGTGTTTCTACCTAAAGGGGATGCAGGAACAATTGGAAAGACCCAATTCGGAGCTATCTCCTATGCAATTACTCATGTCCAACCAACAATGCATTCTTCATGTTGGTCGTTTGGAATATGCATAAGTTTATATCATCAGAGTTAAGGCAAAAGTAGAATTTTAAGGTCATTAATATTATCGGAGAAAAATATCATTACCTAACGATGTTGGGACTATACTATGCATTTGAAAACTATGCAATTATTGATATTCAGTGAGAAAGCATGACCTTCGAAGTAGAAGAAATTAGATTTATCCAACCATTGGATCCCTATCGAGTCCGATGATATACAAAGCCCATAGACAATGTAGAAGAATCTAATATGTTGGATCAACTATATCAATTAACTGTAGGGAAGAGGGAGGATTACATTAATCCTACAACATATGGTTCTCTTAGTTGGAGAAGTGTCCAACATACTAAAGTTGGTTTATATGTTACATTGGATGACTGGAAACAAGGAGATCATGAGTTTCACTCTAAACGTTACACTCTAAACATTACAAGCAACCCTTATGTGATGGTGGGGAGCTCACTGCAACTAGTTCCAAAATTAGGAATCAGTCAAGTCTAGTATGTTGTGTCGATTCACTATTGCTAAAAAGAGATCAGATACAATTCAGGTATGTGAGGGTTATACTAGCCTTCCGAAGCATGTCCAAATTTGTAGTGATATTTGGAAAAAGGTTAGGTTCCTTTCTCAGTTGTGGGTGCATCAATTTATTCATACATTGGGCACATTTCTGTAGGCCTAGTATTTAAAAGAAGAAATGAAAAGATAGGCGATTAGTTGTCTTGATGCATTGATAGCTCAATTTCATAGTGACCTTTCCTTCTCAGATGAGGATGTGAAGATAGTTGAAGATATGAAAGAAACTAATAGGGTAATATTTGTTGGAAAAAGTAACTATGTTCAATCTTTAATAATGTACTTGTTAAAAAATAAAGAAAAGAATTATTATTATTATTATTATGACTTATTAAAGCGTGGGTGTCATGCTTGGCTCACGATGTTTTAGGTCAAATTCCCCATTGAGGACTTCTAGGATTTATTTTGAGTCTATAGAATTATTGTACATTTAAAGAGACCCTTCTTGGGCTTTTGAACCATGTAAATCAGTTTAGTATTGAGTCAAATATGAATTATGGAACCTCCACACAATGTCGAGCTAAGAAAATATCAATTCAGTCTAAGGACTCGTTCTACCACACAAGAAGCCTATAAAACGAAGGACTACAAATTCATTTTGAGGATCACTTATCTCTCTCTCTCTTCTAGGTAGAAGTGCGAAAATTTATTTTTCAGGCATAAGTGCGAAGTAGGAGGCTGGGAAGCATGCTTCCAGGAGGAAAATGTGAATGTGATTTTGGGGGAGTCTAAGGAGTCAAGGAAAATTGAAATTTTGGTTGTGGTACGTCTCTATTTCATGCCCTCGATTGGGATAACAAAGTCTCCAAAGTTAGACTACTGCCGGAAGCCATGAGTTAGTGCAAGTTGCTGCATAATCGAAGTTGTTGGGAAGAGATCAATCTTCTGGAGGCTAACTTGGTGTGGAGGGAAGGTCTGGTTATGGTATAGGGTGAAGAGTCTCGAAGAATGCTATTGAAAGGAAGAATTTGTTGACTGGGTTCTCCCATTGACGAAGGTTTTCTCCTGGCATGTGCCTACATCTTGTGTTCATTGCTTTATGTATTGATACTTTGTGTAATTGCTTACTGAAATAAAGAAAGAAGATATAAATAATTTTAATAACATTTAACATCACTAGTAATTATCAAGATCGAGAAAATATTTATTGCCTTTATGATTTTCCAACAATATTCCCACTGGAAAGCCTATTGATGAATTCATTAACTATGAAGAATGTTATAAATCTATATGAATAAGGATTCCAAGAAGCTGTCGCTTGTGGTAAAATTAATAAAGAAAGTGAATATGGTGATTTGGAGGAATTAAGGCATTTATCATTCAAAGAATATGAAGGTGAGAGGAGTATTAAAGATGATCCTGTGAAAGATGCTCCACATATGAAACCTTTTAGGTTGCGTAAGAACAATATTGGAACTGAAGAAAAGCCCAAGTTAGCTTCTATTAGTTATTATTGGGATACAAAAAATATTAAGGAAATGTTTAATTTGTTGAAGGAATATCGAGGTCTATTTCACATGTAAGTCTCAAAACTTAAAGACATAAAAGGTTATTTGGGAGAAATGAATATTGTTTTCAAACCTAATGCGAGACTAGTTAAACATTGATTGTACTATCTGAATATGTGAGTCAAACATACGGTTAAGAAGGAAATAGATAAAATTATGGTTTTAGGTCTCATATTTCCAGCCGATGAAGTTGAAGTGATGTACCCCATAGTTATCTAGGGACAAGAAGGATTTAGAATATAGCAGAGTCAACATAGACTATTGAAATATTAATGATGCCTAGGTTCATGATCCATTTTCCACTCCTTTCAATGATGAAGTGTTAGACAATGTTGTGGGTCAGGAAGCATATTCTTACATGGATGGGTTGCCTAGGTTCATGATCCATTTCCCACTCCTTTCAATGATGAAGTGTTAGACAATGTTGTGGGTTAGGAAGAATATTCTTACACGGATGGGTTTTCTAGATGTTAGCAAGTTCATATTGTAGAGGAGGACAAAAGGAAAATTAAAATCACATCTGAGTGGGGTTCATATACTTACCAGGTTATGTCAAAGTTCCAGAATTAGGACCAAACAATTGGTGTGTGTATATCATGCTAAAGTTTCAGTGATCTTGAATATGCCACCACCCACAAGTGTCAAATAGTTGTGGTCTACATTGGGACATGCTGAGTATTATAGAAGATTCATTCGCAACTATGCTCTAATTATTGCTCCAATGGAGAAGTTGTTGAAGAAGACTGAACGCTTTATATGGAATGATGAGTGTGATGTTTCTTTTGATACTCTAAAAGAGAAGCTTCCAAGTGCCTTCATATTATTCTATCCAAATTGAAACAATTAGTTCCATGTACACATTGACACATCTAATATTTCTCTTGGTGCCATTCTAGCTGCAACCTAGTGAACATAATCTTGATCACCCTATTCATTTCTCTATAGAAATATTTCCAATGTGGAAAGAGATTTTACAACAACTAAGCAGGAGGCTCTCACTATGGTATATCTTCTCCAAAAGTTTAGGCATTATTTACTTGGGGGTCCTTTCAAGTTCTTCATTGATTACTCTGCATTAAAATATCTTTCTCAAAAACTTGTTCTAGAAGGGAGAATTTGTGGATGGTTGTTATTGTTCCAAGAATTTTTGTTTGAATTTAGTTTCAAGAAAGGTCGCACCAATGTGGGCCCTTATCACATTTATCACTTGGAGTTTTGGGAAGCAAGAGGGTCAATTAATGATTAGTCACCTGATGCATATTCATTTAGAAATGAAGTTGTGTTGGATTATCTTGAAGACATTGCATTATTCTTAGCAACTGGTAAGTGTCCAGCTGGTTATTTTGCTACCCAAAAGAAAAAATTGGTGGTGTGGGTGGCAGATTACCAATTTATTGGAGGATAGGTGTACAAGATGGAGCTTGATCATATTTTGTGCAGCTGTATCCTAGATCATGAAGGGATGAGGTTTCGTGGGAATGTCATTGTGGTGTTTCGGGAGGCCATGTTGGAGGAGAAGCAACTATAATAAAAGTGCTACAAGATAGACTAGGTAAACTCTCTTCAAAGATGCAAAGGAGCATGTTCAAAAGTGTGATGTGTGCCACAACGTTGGAAAACCTTTGTAGCGTGATCATCTTCCACTGCATCCTATGAGAGTTCTTTAATCCTTTGATAAATGCATTGTTGATCTTATTGGCCCTATAAACCCTTGTGTGTGACACTCAGATGCTCATTAAGTTATGTCTTTAATATTATGCCTGATAAACCCTTCTCGTGTTGAGGAAATGTCTTTTATGTGAGTGCCTTTGGCCCATTTGTGCAAAGTAAAATCTTTAAGGAGCATGATCCACATATCTATGACATATTTTAGCCCATTGTTCCAAACGAATCCGGAGACGTAGCCCTTTCCCCCCCAATGTGAGCTTCGTTATCATATCGACATTATGATTATTCATGTTTGTTTGTGTTGCTTGTTTGTTTGATGTTTGGATTCTTTGAATAATGTTGATGTGATGGTAATTAATTATTTAAAGAATGTGTCACCCATTTCTGCATGCAAAATCACGTCACTAAAAGGTCCTGTGATGAGTATTTTTGTTAAAGTAAGTGTTAGTAAAAATTACTCGCATCATTGATGTAGAAATAAGAGAATTTGGAGATATAAGGCTTGTGCAACTTGATGGAATTATTCTACCTAGTGTTAGAGTCGGTCTAGTTATCCCTCCGTCAGAGATCAAAGCTCTTTTTTGCATTTCATGTTTAGGTGTCCCATCCGTTTCGATCAGTTGCATTTCGTTAGGCATGCCATAACTCTAATGGAATGGTGCGTGTCACTCATTCCCCTCATGCTTGGCACTGCTGGTTCAGGTCTATTCATAAAAACAAGTCTTAAAAGATCATTTATAGTCCTGTTTCAAATTTCTAGGTCCTGAAAAGAGTTCTCGGTCATTAGGTCTAGGGTTGAGTCAATTTTGTTTTGCAAAGTCTAAGAAGACCAAAAGGCCAAAGGGATGTCCTCAATAGATGGTTACCTCAAATAATTTTCATCATTATACAGATAAATTAGGACTTCTCTTCAAAACTCTGTTTTGAAGATAAGTCGTCATCTCAGTTTTGTAAAAAAATTTCAAAAATTTCAGCTCTTGAATCGTCCAAGCGCAGCCTTGGTCTCCTTTGCCAGATCATATCACAGTTATCCCTGCAAAAATTTTTCAAAGAAAATCATTATTTCAACCAAATTTAAGGAGGAAACCAAAAAGGTTAGAAGTCTCTTAATCCTGAAAAAGTGTCAAAGACAAAACATTACAAAATGTGTCATGGACCAACCAAAAATCAAAAGGGAGTCTTTGTAAAGATATTTCACTACATTTTCAACTCATTCCACATGCCAAGAGCGAAGAACATCATTCCAAAGCAAAATTGTGAGTTTGTAAGGAAGTTGGAGCAGTTTCAGGGGTGCGCAATGCATTGGACTAGGCGCGCGGCGCATCAAGGGTGCGCGGCGCACCGGGCACGAAGCCGCAGTATAAAAATACATGCGCGCAGCGCATCAGAGGCGCTTAGTGCGTTGGGTGAGGCGTGCGACGCACTGGGTTTTAAGCCCGTAATTTGCTTCGAAAGGCATCAAATCACCTCCTCTCCGCAAAAATTTTCAGGTATGCTCATATCCATTACTTGTGCTTGGCTTTTGAAAGATTAATGTAATGGGTTCATGATATGTTTTCCTTAGAAATCCAAGTGGAAAGCCCTCCTTTGTCAATGAAATTGCTGTAGGGTTTGAATGCAAAAAATTGTTGTAGGGTTTCAAAAACAGAGTGTAACCAAGGTTGTCATTTTTTCCCCATTTCCCTTTGTTTCCCATTCCCAAATTCACCGTTATTTTTCCCCATTAATTCCCTAATTAATCCTACACTATAATCCCCCAAATCCTAGTCCCTCACTTCTATTACAAAACACATTATCCCTACCTAACATCCCAAAACCCTAAAATCCAAGATTTTCATTTCCCTTCCCTTCTCTAAGTCCCTTGTTTTTATTTCCAAATTCCCTAATTCCCTAATGTTTTCCCTTTCCTAATATTCCCTTGTGCATTTGTGTCCCCTTGGTCACAACATTTTTAGAGAAAAGAATAGTTTACAGTGAATTGTACACACAGTTTATACATCAGCATATATAGTCCAGCTATCTTGTTTTCAAAGACATGTCAGAGACCGAGTCAGTCTATGAGCAGGAGTGTGATAGTGATTCTACAGTGGAGGTAAATGTGCCAAATGTGCCACGGAGGTATCACAAAGGTGGCAAAAGTGGTCAGCATGTCAGGAAGGAGCCTACTTCGTTGGCTCAATTGCAAGCTTGCCCACTTGCAATGGATTGTTTTTAACGTCTATCATGTTTCCAATACTATGAGATGATCTCAAAAACTCAGCATCATCGGGAACTAGTCCATTTATTTGTTCTACATTTACATGATGGTCATGTAAAACTTGCTGGAGTGAATTTCACCTTGTCACCCGAGACTATTTCTCAGGCCACCGGGATACCAAATTTAGGGGAGGAATGGAGTAAACGCCAGCTCTTAGACAAATTCTACTATGAGCGATATATCAAACCCAGGTATATGAGACACTTGAGCACAGTTTTTCCTTTCAGATTCTTGAGGTATGAGTTTGCACCATTGATGAAACTCATCATTCGATATTTCAGTTGCGAGGGTAGATTCTCACTTCTGTATGCGTACCATGTCCGTTTGTTGATGCATTTCACGAGGGTACGTATTATGAACATTCCGTACTTCATGTGTCGCAACATAGAGAGGATGGTGACTTTAGTACAAAGGAAGAGCCCAACACATCAGAATAAGAACATATATCATTACGCGCTGATCAAAATCATAGTGATACATCAGTTGAGACAGCAGGGCATTACTTAGGAGGATTTCATCTCCCGTGACTTCTTCTCAGCGCTTCAGCCGCCTCCCGAGATAGTTCATGATGAGGGAGCGCCTTCACACCAGCCAGAAATTCCTGAGATTGAGCATATAAATGCTCCTCCATATGTGACATACCAGCGAGGCCACAAGGCCTTATTTGCATCTACACGACAAGTACTATCTCCACCCGGGGTGGAGGGGGTCTCGTTGACTTCATCAGCACAACGAGTATTATCTCCACATCATGTGGAAGGGGTCTCGCCTTCTTCTTCAGCACAGGTACAGATCCAGGAAAGGGGCAAGAGGCCCATGTTTGATGAGGGTCCTTCAGGAGGTCAAGACACGAATATTATTGATCTTGATGCGAGCTCTCCTAGCTCGGAGCTAAAAGAGATCATCCGAGAGCAAAGGGCTGAGAATGACTCACTGCAAAAGAAATTGTAGATGGCTAAGTGGGTGATCAACTACTTGGAGCAGCGCAGAAAACAACTGGAAGATGAACATACACTTTATGAGCTGTGGCAAATCCGGGAAGACCGAGAATTGGCCCGAACGAGACCCGGTGATTTGACACCGATTGATCGCGAGTCTATCCTTATCCGGGTGAACACTCATTTGGAGAAATTGTTGGCAAAGGAAAACAGAGACAAGGACATGCTTCGTCATATGAAAACTCACTATTGGGCTCGTATGCATGTTTGCAAAGCAAAAATGAAGATCCTAAAGAGGCGATTGAGCAAAGCACTAAAACGGCAGAAAAAGCCCGATCCACTCCAAATTTTGGCCGAGGCTTCATTGGCAGGGCACAATACATGATAGAGGGTCTTCACTCCAAATTTCAGCAAATTCGGAGAAATTTTTGTCATTTTGAAAATTTTGTCCTAAAAACAGGTTTTTTGGCTCAACGCGTAGCGCGCCGACGCGCGCGCTTAAGATTGGGACACTTGCTGGAGGAAAACTCTACATTTTTGGGTTTGTCATGATGAATTATACATACTCAGCTATTGCCAAAGCATTTCATTAAGTTCTGGGTGACCAAAAGGCTCAAAAAAACCATGAAAATCACCTTTCTGCCACCTTTTGCAACAACAGGAAGTACTTCCAGGAGAATGACAGTTTGAGGGGGAAAATGAGCTCCAAATTGCAAAATTTCACTTAGGCTAGATAAAAGACATGTAGGGCTTTCCAACAAGCCAACCTGAGCGTAATTTGGATGTCGGGAAGTGCCCCAAAAATAGGTTGAAAGGTGTGCGGCACATAGGGCTCAAGCGCGCGACGCACAGGGTTTTTTGGCAAAATTTTCATCTTCAGCTCAGGCAATGTAGCCAGTTTGACCAGTTTTGACTTGTGATGTGATTTTTCACTCCTCTTGATGTAATTTATTAAACATGGTGTAATTGTGACACTTAGTTACTTATTCTAGAAGATTCATTCACTAAAAGGTGAAAATTTAATGAATGAATTGGTTTCCTACCTTATAGAGGCAAGTTGTTTTGACTGCCTAGATTGTAGTGCTTTGTTTAGAATTGGTTGAAACATCTCCTAGGATGATGAGCTCGACCCCTAGAGGCAAGGGAATGGGTCGGCTTGCCTATGTTATGTATTTTCTTAGTTATTTTCAGGGTTGGACTCTTGGGAATAGCTTGACACTCTATTGTACATATTTTATCTGCATTTTTGGCAAAGGAAAGACCAGGGTTTTGTAGCATTATTTGGGTTTCATGTGGCTTTATGTGTTGGTTGTGTGCTTCTTTCAATATTTGAAAGTTGTTTACATGTGTCACTTTTCTTCTCTTATCTTCTGCAATTGAACAAATGAAGTGTTAATGTAGAATCCATAATTTGCTATGCTTTGCCTTTATGTTTGTTTTATTTTCCATGTTTTCATTTGTTTATGGAGAATCCTTGAAATTTTCTTGCTCTCCTTAACTTCTCACTAGTCAGATCTAGCCATTCATTCTCTTTAAAGGCATCAAAACAATCGCCTATCTTGCCCCAAGTAGACCTCTGCAAAAAACTGTGCCTCATCCCCGCACCCAAAATTGCCTTTCCCTTGAATTCAACAAAACTTCAAAAAATCAATTTCAAACTCCTTATACTTCATACCTAGCCTAAAATTAGTTATCTATTTAGTCATCTCGAGCCTCATTGATCACCTTTAGCCGAGATTGACTCGGAGAGAGCCCTCTCCTGTCCTCGTAGGGCTAGCTACGAGGCTGAGCATGGTTTGATGTAGCCTTGAGTTTTACCTTATCTCAGCCTAAGGTAGATTTGGGCGCTAACACCTAGTTGGGTGAATGGCACACACCTGAAGCCCTATTATGGTCACTAAAATCATTTTTTTTCATTGCCCTTAGTTAGAGAGCGGAAGTTAGGTTCAGGAGTTATTCAATTGTGGCATTTATTTAGTCATTCTAGTTATGTCAATCATATGTCTTGTTTCTTAGTTGTGACCCACCATAACCCATTTTGGCCACGAAGGTACTTTTCATCATTTATGTCATTTATTTAGTCATTTAGTGAATTCCTTTTCATTTTTTTACTATTTTCCCCATAACAGTAAATTTTTGATGGTTTGATTGTTTGGTTTAATTCATTTAAGTACTTTTAGTTATGTTTTGTCATCATGTCACATCCTTCTTAGTCATTTATGTCATGTCATGGGGATTTTTAGTCTAACTTTTTTTAGTTTCAAATCAATCACAACTTTATCAATTTGTTATATTTAATGTCCAATGGTCAAGTACAATACCACAATATTTAGGATTTTACTAGAAGTGTAGAGTATAAAAGCATTTTTTCTCATTTGTGTTTATAATTTCCCTAGTTTTTCACCCTAGCTTCATCATCCTAGCCCTATGTGTCCAAAATCCACCATTTTTTACCTATCAAGTTTGTACACAATTATCGATATCCCACCATGGTTCACCCTACAAAGACCATTGTCCCTTTCAAATTCTCTAATAACCTCATTGATCTAGTGCACAACATATTTGGGAAGTATGAGAAAGCGACCCTGGTTGATAAGAATTTATCTGACCTTGATTTGTTCCCAGTGCATTTCCCTAAAATCTATATGGATATTATTTAAGCTCCATCTGACAAAATCATTTTAGAGGTTAAACTTGAGTTCCAATCACTACATAATTCTACCATTATGAAGTTGGATGATTTTCTTATATTTTGAAATATTGGAGAAGTTTCACAGTGCACCAAGTTTCTCATCATCCATATACATGTAGGATCCCTTTGTTTGGACAAAGAGTACCCTATTCATGTAGATGATATCCACAAGCTCATTGGATTGTCCATGTATAGTGAAGATATTTCATGTTACAGGTTTATTTGGGCACATCACTCCTGACATTTAGATCAGTAAAAATCAAGGTTCGTCAAACCCTAATTCAGCTATTACATGCCCTAGACAAGTGATCTCATTAAATGCTTCCATCCATGAAAGCTTCCTAGCTTGAGACCTTGTTGAAATACCTCCATGGGATGCCAACACAACCTTGGCCAGGGGTAACTACGCTACAAAGCAGGCAGGCCCATTCAGGTGTGCATTACAGTGCACTTAGGCCCTCTTTGACCTGTGCTAAGCAAGATTGAGCGAAATTCACATTGGATTCTAGGAATATTCCTTGATACTAGATCATTCTAGAAGGATCCCATCTCTTATCTCCTCCTATGAGCTCGAATTTGGATAGGCTAAGGATCAATTAACCTCATATCCCCTCATCCCTTGCTCCATGGAAACTAAATCCAAGTTTGTAATGAGCACCAGTATTGCAACAAGGATGCTACAACTCCTAGGCTACCAGCTTTACTTATCAACCTGGGGTTCGTACAAACTTGGAGGTGATAGCGCTATATGCACAAGTAATGTAGAAATTTGAATAATATAAAACTTATTCACAGAGATTATCCTGATTATACACTATTTGCAGAATGCATGCATAATACATAACCTCCTCTACCATTGATTATCAATTTTTGGAATTAAAAAAACAATCGCATGTGCACATTGAAACATCAATCACACATATCAACACAGTATGTAATGGGGAAAGCATACAGCTGAAAACCCCCAACTATCTGTATATTATAATGATAGAGAACATGTAACAATACATAGTACAATACCCCTCACAAGTACTCAGTACTATCTCCACATGCTACACACAAACTAGCTCAGATCTGAACAAGTCACCGGTTAAAATCTCCTCCACTATTTGCCTGCCTCTATTGTGCAATCCAAGTTGAGAATAGATGAGTTCCAAGTTTGAAATCCCTTTGGCTTGTACTGCGCAATCCTCATTGGCAATCTCAATCAATGATTGTGCAAATCTCATGCACAGCTATAGTCATAACTAATAGTATTCTCACCCTTTCACCCACCTCTAACACTTGTCTCCACTAAACTATCCATGCACTGAGTTAACTAATGTATTCTTTAGTTGATTTATGACTTAATAATTAGTGAATTAATTAATAATTAATTCACACCACCCATCACTAGTGTATTTGTTATTTAGACTAAATACAACTAGTTCAACTAAGTCAAACTGAACACAACTCCATCAACTCCTCAATCAACTCCACCAAACTCAATCACTTGAGTTCTAACTGAAGTCCATCATGCAATAGCTCAACTAACCCATAGGAAAAATGTATTTCCTTCTGGCAGTTGCATGTGCCACATCCGTAGCTCGAACTGAAGTGCTACAAGAGGATAAGATAATGTTTATAATCCAAATATTATTAAGAGCTAATAATATTTGACTGTTCTATTTTTAGACTGGCAGTCTAAAAATAGACTCCGCCCATATGTCTAAAAATAGAGGTCCATCTATTTTTACCAACATGACCAATCATCCATAAATAGCATCTTGCAACTCATAGACCATGATCCATATATCTAAAAATAGACATAGTCTAAAAATAGACTTTGCGCCAAAAATAGCCTGCGGGCCCACTTAGTGAAGGCGACTTCTTTTCACTAAGCTCCATCATATTGTTGCATTTTCAACAAGGCTACCAGCTTTAATTATCAACCTAGGGTTCATACAAACTTGGAGGTGATAGCGCTATATGCACAAGTAAAAGTGAAGGTCTTACTTGTTGTTACTGTTCATCTGGCAAGAGACCCCAGGGGTTCCAAGCCAAACTTCTATAGAGTCAGAAGAAGCTTGATTCATTGATGGAAGAAGAGCAAATCTATTCTAAGATAGCTACTCTACTGTCGTAATGAAGGAGAAAACATGTAAATGCTAAATCACACCATTTCCTAATTAACCATTTAAACAATTATGCTAAGTGGAATTGCTAAATCAACACTAACCTAATGCTTCTATCTAAGTTATAGAAGTAAAGAGCATCAAACCATATTAATGTGTAAGCAAGGAAACTAAACTAAATGTGTTTTCACTTTTTTGGTTTTTTGGGTAAAATAAAGCATGCAATTTAATTGTTCTTGTGGATGTGACAAGTGGATGGAAGGTGGTTGAGGATGGCTAGAAGGTCTATGGAGTGTTTGGATGGTGTGGAGGGTCCTAAGAGGCCTTTTGTGAAAGGAAAGGAGACTGATATAGAAGATCAGGTTGAGAACGAACTCATTGTGTAAATAATTATTAATTAATGCAGAAGTGCGATTTTTGAGTTTGTGTGGTGTGTATTGAGTAATTGAATTATGATCTGTGTGTGGAATATTGCGATGATTGGACAATGTTGGAGCCTGATTGAATAACCAAATCAAAGCTTAGGAGTGGCAGCATTTAAATAATACGTATAACAAAGTTCTAGATGGAGTCAAGCGGAAGAGAAATCAAAGATCAAAATCAGTGAAATGAAGAAGTAATGAAGCAGCAGTGTACAAGAACTGTTGGATCAGTCAGATCAATGAACAGGATTAACGGAAGATGAGCGATGGAGATATTATCATTGGAGATTAAGTTAATAGATGGATGGATCACATCAAGTCACGTGTCGACGGAAGGGTGGAAAACGTGCAAAATGATGGATCCGTCTTTGTAGGTGGTAAGAAGTATCTCGCGCACCCTAAGAGTTGTAATCAATATTCCTAAATTTCATGCGATTAGCCTAAGTGGGTGACACGTAGCATGGGAAAACCACTTTTCTTGCGTATCGTTGATCAGATATCGATCGTGCAAGAATTCACGCGATATTGTGCGATAGCCATTGGATCATGCAGGATTGATCAAAGGTGAAGAGATCGACCAAGCTAGGTGGCAAGTAGGTGACGTGATAGCCATTGGATCAAGCGAGACAGATCAACAGTGGAGATTGGTCAAGCTAGTTGGCGAGTGGGTGACGCGATAGCCATTGGATCAAGCAAGATAGATCGACATTGGAGATTTGGAGCACCTAAAGTCAAAAGTTGAAATAAATACGTCAACTATACGACACGTAGTTGAGGGTGATTGGTCAAGTTTGTCGTGGATCAGATGGTAAGGAAATCCATGGGTATAATCTGATTAAGATGTGATTTATTAGCTTCCGCTTAAGAATTTCAATGTGTCTAGGGGAATTTCAATGAAAAAGGACAAAAAACTAATGAGGGTGAGGGTGGACCAAGAGATGGTAGAGGTGGATGAGGTGAAGGATGGATGTTAGTGATGAATTCTAGATCTCCTCCTCAATTACCACCAATGCTTAAAATGTGTCTGTCTTCCAAGAACTATGCAACTAGATACCTTCTCATAAACTAGAAAAGCATGAATTTGTTGCCCATATTATGCATGAAGAAAGTGTTGAAGGAAATGAGAATATGAGTGAGATCTTATTACAAAAAGAGAGTGATGGAAAAAGATCACAATGAAATGAACCAAATACCGAATCAAGACAACGAACTTCAAATCTCATGCAAGAACTAGAAATCTATGTTTTTGGGGTTGCTGAAGGTTGTCTTCCTCAAGTCATGGTCCTAGAGGGAGGAGCTGAGGCTGAGACACATGCTGACAACCTTATGGTGATATTTTTCTCCTTGCTAACCTGCTAATTGAAAGAAGGTACAAATGGAAGCAAACTAAAGCACAACCAATATACTCTACACTACTATGATAGAAATGCAGCTAATTAAGCAAATAAACAATTAAACCATGAATATATGCTAGCATACATGTACAATAAAGAGGAGCTTTGGCTGCTAGGGTTGGGCCCTAACCTAAGAGCTTCAGCCCTCTGAGTCAACTCAGTGCTGACTCAAAAAAAAAAAAATTCTTATTATCAAAACCATGGATTACATAAAAAACTATCACAAGTCTTGCAGCTCGAAAATAGATTAGAGTTTTACAATCAAAAATCCCAATCCTACTGAGGTTCTAGGCCTATCTACTTATACATCTGAAATCTCCAATGATTTCCTTAAAATTAGGGAGGCTCGACTCCCAAACTTGAGATAAACTATGCTTTGTCTTTCACTTGCTCAGCTACCTTCTAGTCCTCATGATTTGGCTATTTGCACTCCAAGGTAATGGAAGAATATTCGAATGGAGGGGTAGTAAATGAGGAGGATTGACCTCCTATAATTCCTCTCCCTTATCCCATTCGAGTTTTGACCAAGGTCTTTGCTAAAATTCCTTATTTTTATCCTTTAATCCTGCATTAAATTCACATTAGACCACAAAGCAAAATATCCAACTCTAACTCTGTTGGTCACTTTAATTGCTTATTATTTTAAACAACCAAGTGCTACATAAATTTTCAACCCATGGAAGTCTGGTTATTTCAAAGGAAATTACGTACTATATGTACTCAATCTTAAAAGCAATAAAAGTTGTAGTAAAAATTAATCACACCTTGGTTCAAACAAACTGAAACTCCACCCTATGTTACAACAAACACACTCTATTGAAGATAGCTACCAAAGAATGCTTAATTTCATCCCAGGATAATATAATGGAAAAGAATCAATCTGCAAAGGGGAGCAATGGCTATGCTATAACAGAGAACGGGACCCTATTCCCAGAGCAGGGATCTTCAACACCTGTTTCTGATTATCGAGCTTGCCAACTTACTTTGTAAAAAAACACTCATGAATTGATGGTGGATAAACTTAAACAATGCAGCGATCAATTGGAAAGAAAACAGAGTTCCAGCAAAAAGTGTATAAACAATATTCAGTAAACAATAATGTTAACAAGGTATGGATAAAAGACACACTTAACACACTGTAGAAATATAATGGGTGAATTTTGTGATGAAGGTGGGCCCTCTCCTTCTCACAAGATTCCCCAGGAGACAAGAATTAAAAAAAGATGTTTAGAATGAAATTTTATTCATCCATCAATATGTCATATTACAAAAAGGATTCTAGTCCTATTCCTTCAACTAAGCATTCCCCATAGTCTATTCATCCCCCCTCTAATGTAGATGTCTCCTCTTTATAAAGAGGAGACATCTATTACAACAGTTTTACATTGTAATTTCTATTTTAACCCGATATACAAAAATAGGGAAATCAGTTTCCCATCAACAAAATGTTGTTACAGTAATGATGTCTTTGGATCATGGTCATTACATCCAACATAGCAACTCCTTTGGTGATCAGTCTGGTTCCTCTGTTGCTGTCAAATTTAGAATGCAAATCACAACTGTTTCAACTTCGAGATTTGCGTGTCATTCTTATTGTTTCAGCAACTGCAAAAATTGTCTTGCAAACTCTAGGCAGTTTCATCAACGCGGACTGCTCATCATTCTTTAACTGTTTAGCAACTAACAATTTAATGATTAACTATGAAGATAGTGTGATTATATGTAAGATAATTATACGTATAGTGATGAGAAGAAACATTGTGTACCTTTGGAATAATTGGGTTAAAACAATAACAAGGACTTTAAATATAGGTTGAAAAGGATGACATCATAGCAAAATGTATGGTCAAAAAGGGACAATATGAGGTCCTAACATCCCCCACAACTAAAAGGGTTGCATGTCCTTATGCAACTTTCACTCTGAGTCTAAGTCAAAGTACTGGGATGTACAGTGCAAATTACTTCAGTATGTATAGAAGGTGCTATCAACCACATCTCTGAAACCTTGGACGTTCTGTAATCTCTGCCATGCTGCAAGCTCCTCCTTTTTGGACAACCTGAAGTAATCCTTATATTATTGTGCTGGGAGCCATAGAAGAGGGAAGTGAAAATGATAACCCAACCATTTTTCGACATACTATTGAATGTATTTAACATAGTTAGGTAGCCGTGAAGTTGTTGTTTGAAGATTAAGAGGGTTAAAGGGATGATATTCCTTTCTCTCCTTAGGGAAATGTTCCCAAAATAGGTTGTTTGCCTATAAGGCAAGAGCTCCCTTAGTTTTGACATAATGTTGGTAATCCTTTAAGATTTCTGCCTGTAATTCTCTGATATGCTCAGTCATTCCTAGTTCCCCTAAAACCTTACGATGTTCAGCAACGAAAATAGCAACATTCTGCGGCTCGGATCGAATCCACAGAAGGCGATTATCTTTGTTGTGTGTTGCTGAAAGGAAGGCATTTTTCCATGTGAGCTGATTGGCTAGGAAAGAGACAAAGGCTCTAATATGAATGTCACCAACTAGAGGGATCAGATCAAGCTTCCTTTCTTCAGGCATGACTTCATTATGGAGAGAGAATTCACATAGTAAATTATGTTCAGTGATTGATGCCTCTGTGAAAGTTTTAATAAACTGTTGTGCTGTAGATACCTCATGAGGTCGTCCATCTTTGATTTCCTTTTCTTGGAAGAACACTAGGCGTTCTGCTAGAAACAAAAAATAATTAAAGGATGGTTTCCTGGTGGCCAGTAGTCATGGAACCAGATCAAAGATGAGAGATAATCTAGTTTTTAATTTTTTATTTTCCTTATGCTGCACACAAGACTATTCCAAAACTTCCCAATTTGCATATATATGATTCTGCCAAGATAATTTGTGTTCCTGCAAAATCCTTTCTTGAGACATAACATACTCCTTCTTCCACATATCCTTCTGTGCTTGAGTGCTTGAGGTATGAGTGAAGACAGTCTTTGTAGGCCGAGGTTCAGTCTGAGTAAACGCAATCTTTGTAGGCCTTGGTACAGGACTTTCAGCTTTAGCAACCAGAGTGGACCGAGATACTTGTGGTTTCATTTCTTTCTCAAAAATATTTGAAGGCCCTGCTAGTTCTTGTGTAACAGCAGGGCGTTCCTTTTTAATTATAGAATGAGTAGATGTGGCAGTGGCTCTAGGCAATGGGACTTCGACTATCTTATAACCAGCTTGCTGGTAAATATTGCCACATTGGCTGCACATGTATTCATTATATTGATCTTTTTCTGCACTTTTCTCGGCTGTAGATGCTGCATGAGCTAAAGTATACAGATTAAGCTCTCTTTCATAGGCTTCCCTTACCATTATTAATTCCTGTTTATAAACCTCGATCTCTGATTTAAGAAAATCGTTTTCTTGTAGAATGGAAGCCAAGGTGACGGGGCCTTCTATAGCAGTCGCAGTCTCTATAGCTAGTTCGAGTGGATGGAAGGATTTTTGTTCCATGGTAGCTTCATTATTTGCATCCTCAGCAGGTGGTTCTTGTGTGACAGCTGCTAGATCATCAGCTAGCTCTGTAACAACTATATCATCCTGAGCATCCAAATTTTGCATATCAGCATACTGAGTAGCTAGTTCTTTTGTAACAACTACAGTTTGTGTAATATCTTGATTATCTAATTTATGATCCTCAGCAGGTGGTTCTTGTGTAACACTTGCTAAATTGGTAGCAACTACATCCTGATCATGGTCATCTATTTTCTGTTCATTAGCAGGTGGTTCTTGTGTAACACCTACTGAGTTAGTAGCTGGTTCTTGTGGGGAAACTACATGTTGTACATCATCTTGGGTATCTACTTTTGATAAATCAACAACTGGTCCTTGTGGGATAGTTGCGTCTTCTGAAAGGAATGATATCACAAAATCCTGGGCATTTTGAATTTTGGTACCCGAGGGTGAGGAAGGTAAAGATTCAGGGCCTTGGGAGTGTGGTGGGGTATGGGGTTTTAGGATAATAGGTGGGGAATTTGGGGTGGTGGTCTCAGTTGTTGCTTCAAAAACGTCCTCATTCGTCTTCGAGGTAAAACGATAGGAAGAACAGTAGTTTTTCTTTTATGAACATTTTTCCTTAGGATAGGAGGGTCATCAGTAGTAATAGCTTCTTTAATTGAGGCTCTTGTTCATATTTTTAGTAGGGATGCAACCTTTTCTTGCCTTTTCCTCTTTAGCTTAGCAATGGGGATATTATCATCTGAATCATCACTGGAGATATGGACAGTGGGGGTGGATGATTTAGCTAAATTAAGGGGTGGGGTCGATGCGGTGGAGGGGTCAATTGAATTGACCGCTGTGGGTGGTGGAATTTCTGAGGAATCGAAGATGCTCCCTGGTTGTTATACAGAAGGATTTTCAATTTGCTGCAAGATTCCAAGGGTCGGTTGAGGATTTCCAGCATCTCATTAGGGAGTTTCGGCTACTGGTTGAGGAATTTCAGCAGCTTCCTACGGATTTTCAGTTGTTGATTGAGGAATTTCAGCAACTTGTTGGGGTGGGTTGTTAAGGGGAGGAGGATTCTGCTGGGAAAGGCCCCTCTAAATTAGAAGCTGAACAAGATGATGGTGAGTGAGGGAAAGGAGTGGGTACTTTGCATTCATGGAATAATGTGACATATTATTTATACACCCAAGCAGATAGTATGGCATATTTAATAGATGACCATGTCTTAAATGATTCAACAACACAAACTCATGCTGATAAACTACCTGGTAACGTCCTTCGTAGGTGAGGTAGCACTTGAAAAACTGTGCAACCATCGGCCATGGATGTGGTAATGAATGAAGTGAAACACCTTTGCCTTTAGGCTTGACCCGCTCTCCAGGTAGAAGAAAGTCCTGCTTTGTGTTCAAAATGATGTGTTTTTGGCTGAACCATTGAATGCCATCGGCCGGTAAACCTGAAACCTACGCTACATCCTCCTTTGTTACTGGAATTTGCACTCCCTGAACAGTAGAGTAACCTTCCTTTAGATTACATGCGAATTCAAGGACTTGCTGAGAATCAAATCCCTGGAGCCTTCGAAAATAATCTACCCAGCCTACCCACTGAAAAATCTGATATACTTCTGGGTGTAATTCCAATAGAGATGTTGAGCCAAGTTCATTTCGAATAGCGTTACCTCCCATAGTTACCGGTTTCAACAAAATGCATAGTACAGAGCCGAGTTACCACAGCCGAGTTACCACAGCCGAAATAGAGTAAAATATTGCAAATGAGGTTGTGACATAATAGGACAGAGATGGGGTGACGAGACATGGTCGTGATAAAAATGATGGTGATTGGTGTATCGTGAAATGATTGAAAAATTTTGGTATTCTCCCCCCCGAATTGCAGCTAAAATGATAAGTTTGTACGTACGGCGATTGCGGTAATCATATCAGGATCTTCTCATTAACTATAGTTTAATATTTACACATAACGAATGCATACCTCACGTTTTACCTTTGATTGATGTGTTGAAAGTATAATTTCGTCACTAATAGATCACCAATAGTTATGAAAAGGGGTTGTGAGATATGAGGGTATTTATATGAAAGGCTTTTTATAATCATAGGAGGTGGTAGTGAAAGAACACAATTATAAGGATCAATGGATGATTCTTCTCAATGGAAAGTGATATGTATTGGTCTTTTTTTGAGAGGAATTGATGCTTCAATTATGGGAAAAATGGGAAGAATTGGTGTTTTACGGAAAAATGGAAAGGGTTGGTGTTTCAGCAATGGAGAAATTTGTGTTTCAGCAATGGAAAAGTTGGAGTTTCAGCAACGGGAAGAATGGGGAAAAGTTGGTGTTTCAACAACGGGGAAAAGAGATGTTGCTATAAAGAAAAATAGTAAAATGTTGCTGAAAGGTAGTGTAGGGGAATGAGTTGTGAATTGAAGTGAGATGACAGTGTTTCCCAAAATGAAACTTGATCCTATTTTCAATAAAATTGCTCTTCTCAGCTAGCCTCCGAATCTAAGACCTATAAAATAATAAATTGTAACATGACAACCCTTGACAGGGATTATTAGTTAAGAAATATAATCTAATAAGAAATATATAATGCAAATATTAGGTGCAATGAGGGGTAGCAGACTCCCCTAAAAAGATATAATATGAATCTTCCATACAAGTGGCCTTAAAATCCTCTTTAGAAATAGGTTGCTGGTACAAACGGAGCCGATACCCATTCACTAACAATGGTGTTCTAGAATCATCAATTGTTAGGAGCCTTACTGTTGCATTTGGAAAAACAGTATCTACCTCATAAGGTCCCAACCATCTTGTTTGTAGTTTTCCTTGAAAATTTTCAAAGCGGGAATCATACAATAAAGCCCAATTACCTATTTGGAACTACTTGTGCTTAATAGTTTTATCATGCCACCTAGTTCTTTGTTGTTGAATCATAGTTGTTTGATGGATGGCATCCAACCTCTTTTCATCCAATTCCTAAAGCTGCTGCAGCCTAGCTGTCTATGCATTAGTCAAGTTAAGGTTAACAGATAAAGCAGTTCTTAAGTTTTTAATTTCAATTTCCACAGGAAAAACAACACTTTTACCATAAACTAATTCATAAGGTGAAAAACCTGTAGTGTTCCTCCAGGTAGTTCTGTAAGCCCATAATGCTTCAGGCAGCCTTTGAAACCAATCCTTTCTATTCTCCTTTATTGTTTTTATTAAAATGGCTTCTATGACTTTATTTGTACTTTCCACCCGACCATTGGCTTGGGGGTGGTAGGGTGTAGTCATTTTATGGTTAATATGATATTTCTGAAGTGTAGCTTTAAGACCATGAGAATTGAAAGGAGGTACTCCATCTGTGACTAGCTATCTAGGCACTCCAAACCTAACAAAGATTTCTTGAAATAGAAAGGTTAAAACATATTCCTCATTAGCTCTAATAAGTGCCTTAGCTTCCACCCATTTAGTCATATAATCTGTACAAACCAATATGTAAACTCTTTGATTGGATGGAGGATTGATGGGTCCTATAAAGTCTAGAGCCCATCTTTCAAAGGGTTCAAGTATTACCTGGGGGTTCAGTGGAATTTCATCTCTATGATTAGGTTGACCCATTCTCTGACAGCTATCACAGGCCTTGAAATATTTCTTTGCATCCTTGAAAAGTGAGGGCCAATAATAACCCATTCTAATAATTTTATGTGTTGTTCTCTTATCAAAAAAATGCCCTCCACAAGGGCCATCATGACAAGCCTTCAATATATCATAAACCTCATCTTCTCTAATGCATCTCCGAATTTCTTGATCAAGTCCTGTATGAAAAAGACACCCACTTATCCAGCTGTGCCGAGCACTTTGTTGAATGATATTTCTTTTCTCTCTATGTGACATGTGTGATGGTAACTTCCCTGCAACCAAATAATTGGCAATGTTTGCATACCAAGGTGAGTGAGCAGATACTGCAAATAAGTATTCATCAGGAAAGGAATCATCTACTAGAGTATTATCATCAGTTTTTATCGGATAAAGGAAGCCAACAACTACATTTTCCTTACCTGGTCGATCTACAATTGTAATATCAAATTCCTGTAGTAATAATAACCACCTGGTGACTCGGGCATTTGTAACAGATTTATTCATTAAATATTTAATGGCCGAGTGATCAGTATGAACAAAAGTAGGGTAACCAGTAATATAGTGTCGAAACTTATTAATATCATAAATGACTACTAAAAATTCCTTTTCGGTAACTGTGTAATTAAGTTCAGCAGGGGTCATATTCTTACTAATGAAATAGATAGCATAAGGAAGATTATTTTCTTCTTGCCCGAAGACAGCTCCAATTGTAATATCTGAAGCATCAGAGGATATATGAAAGGGAAGTACCCAATCAGGTCCCCTTAGAATAGGAGTTGTAGACAACTAATTCTTAAGTTCATCAAATGCTTTCTGACAGTCATCAGTCCACTTAAATTCAGCATTTTTCATAAGTAACACAAACAAGGGAGAAGTTATTTTAGAAAAAATCTTGATGAATCTTCTGTAATATCCAGCATGTCCTAAAAAATTTCTTACATTAGTTTGCGTTTTAGGCATAGGAAGAGTCTGAATTACCTGTACTTTGGATGGATCAACTTGAATCCATAGGAATGAAATGAAGTGTCTCAATACAATTCCTTCGTTCATCATCATATTGCATTTTTCAGTGCTTAAGGAAAGATGAGCTTGTATACAACGTTTAAGTACTTTCCGAAGGTTTTGTAATGCATCTTCGAAAGTCACACCATAAGGAGTAAATTCATCCATAAATATCTCCATAGAGTCATTAATCATATCAAAAAAAATTCCTATCACTGCTCTTTGAAACGTTGCTGGAGCATTACATAATCCAAATGGGAGAACTCTATAAACAAAAGTTCCCCATGGACTAGTAAAAGTGGTCTTGTCTTGATCTTGGGGTGCAATTTTGATCTGGTTATATCCACTAAAACCATCTAAAAAGGAAAATAATCTCTTCCCTGACAAGTTGTCTAGCACCTAATCAATAAATGACAAGGGGAAATGATCTTTTTGAGTGGCTTTGTTTAAGGCTCTATAATCTACACACAGTCTCCATTTCCCGTTTTTCTTAGGTACTATCACCAATGGAGAAACCCATTCACTGTCAGATATGGGGTATATAAACCCTGAATTAAGCAATTTTTGAAGTTCTTCTTTAAAAATTTCCCTCAGATTGGGATTCATTCATTGTTGGGGTTGACAGACTGGTCGAGCCCCTTCCTTAATATAGATACGATGGGTACATAATTTAGGAGAGATCCCCTTCATATCTATGTAGTCCCATTCGAATGCTTCCTTATTTTCACGAAGTAACTTTATTAACTGTTGTATTTCAGCATCTGTCAAGTTAGGGTTTATATTCAATGTTTTGTCAGGTTCAATCTCTATAGTTATACTTTTAGAGGAGATAGTAGTTGATGTTTGAGGTAAATTTTTAGATTTAAGCTTTTCCTGTGTTTTAGGTTTTCAAAATTGCAGTTAACTGATTATATGATTCAGAGGCTACAAAGGAGGGCTTAGAAATAAAATTACTAATTACTTCATCCTCCGTGGTGTCTTTAAAGGCTAAGGCTTGTCCAATAGTCAAAATGGGTTAAGTGTCATTATCCTCATAATCTAACCATACATAATTATCATTGTTAATCATAGGTGTAGCATGAGGGTAGAGAGTGAGCTGCTTAGTTTCACATCCATTAGAAATTGTCATTGAGCCCGATCTACAGCTGATAAAGGCATCTGTTGTAGCCAGCCAGGGTCTCCCCAAAATCAGTGGATGCCCCCCCAACTTTGTTTTAGTCTGTAATACAACAAAGTCAGTTGGGTAGTTCCAAGATTCAACTGAAATAATCAGGTCTTCAATAACCCCTTCTAGTTTGATTGTGGAACGGTCAGCTAATTCTAAGATAGTTGGCGTCTCTCTAATTAAGTTTTTCAGATGTAATAACTATGCAGTTTCAAGGGTCATAATATTTATAGCAGCACCTAAGTCTACCAAGACTCATGAAACAATAGTTTTTCCAACCTGTACTGTGACCGTAGGATGACCGGGATCACCATATTTTACAGGAGGGATTTTTCTTGACATTAAAGCAGCTAGATCGCCCATCACATGAACTGTAAGGGGATCTTTAGCTTTCCTACTAGGTTTCTTTATGCAAATGTCTCTGATGGTTCTGGCATAGATTGGTACATCTCTTAGTGCTTGTAGAAGTGGAATTTTAACATACAGATTCTGTAATTCCCCTAGAAGATTAAAGGCAGGTGGCTCAGGTGTCTTAGTGAGAGCTAAACGCTCAGGGAATGGTGGCTATGCTATTTTAGCAGTTTTATTAGAGGATGTCTTAACTGTTTTAGCACCCTTATTGGATGATTTATCCTTTTCTGTCTCTTCTTTGTCAGAGTAGGAAGAAGTAATATCATCAATAATAGGCTTGACTATTCTCCTAGACCGCCAATGGAAATCATTACACTACAGAGGGAGAACAAGAGATATACGCTGGTTCTGAATATCGATAACTTCCACAACTTTATTATTATTAGGATTAGGGTTTGGTTGTATAGGTAGTTGGGGCCTCATTGTCTAATTATTCGGTGGAGCACCTGATGGTAGAGAGAAGGCTTGCTGATACTGAGGAAGTTGGTTTGGAAATAACATTTGCTAAGCTCTCCAATTTGGGTTCCATTGATTAAAATAAGGTTGTTGTGGAGGCCAAGGAGTCCACATTGTAAGATCTACAAAGGGAGGGTTTGTTTGTTGCATGGGTGGGAAATTCATTTGGTTAAAAGGGGGATACTGCATTTGATTGAATGGAAGGTAATTTGCTTGATTAAAAGAAGGATAATTATTCCAACGATTAAATGGCATGCTAGAGTTCGTACCTTGTCCTCGTGGTTGCCACTGCCTCTTCTGTGTTAGCAAATAAACCACTTCAGCATCCTCCTCAGTTGGTTGTAAGGCTACTTTTATTCCTGGTAAAGAGGGACACTGCTGAGTTTCATGATCCTTTTCGCAAATGGTGCAAATTGGTACCTTATCTAATGGACATTCCCTTAGTGGATGTTTTTCTCTGCATTTAGGACATAAGACAACCAAAGTAGCTTCTGCCTCTGCTTGTTTCCTTTTAACCTGAAAAGTATCAATCTGTGAATGAAAAGAACTTAACATTTCAGTTTTAAATTCTTCAAGTAGATTACCTATTTCGGCTCTTGTTGCTCCCCCACTAGCAGATTTCTGGACTCTTGAATATGTACTATCCCTACTTTTTGGTATGTTTGCAACTCCTCTTGAACATCTCTTACAGAGGTTGACAATCTCATCATGTGATTCCTTAGATATATCCCCTTTACCAAGCATAATTAACATGTCTAAACAGTCATCCCGTACCCCTTTCAACATTATTGTCTAAAGAATATCCTTACTTACATTAGGGTGATCGGATCTCTGCTTATTATATTGCAATATTTCCACAAAATCCTCCAAATTTTGGTGCTCCTTCTGAACCATCTTGAATAGTTCCTCCTTCTTTTCTCTTGTCCGACAATAATCTTGATATTTGGCCAGAAACTTCTCCTTCATCTGCTCCCATGTTGTGATCACATGACCTCCCAGGCTCATGAACCATCTTAGTGCATTTCCTTTTAATGTAGCTGGAAATAACTTCAACTTTTGAGGATTAGTAACATAATCATAACTTCTACACAATATATCGAACTCGAAAAGAAATTCATCAAGGTCTTCAGATGATAAAGCATGGAAGTTAGGTAAGGTTGAGAGTGGGATGTTCTTCATAGGAGTTGCTCCTATGGGGAGATCCTCAATAGGGAATTTCAAGGTGGAGAGATAATTCTTGCCCCTTCCTTCTCCTCTTTCACGTTCCCCACCAAAGAGCCCTTCATTGTTTCCATCCATTGGGTGTTCCCCTATTGCACTTGCCCGGGCTTCAGCGGTTTCCGTTGGACTCTCAATGTCCTGAACTGGTTCCTCAACTTCTATTGGCCCCTCAATATCTTCTATTGATTCTTCAATGTCCTCTACTAGTTCCTTAGTATTTTCTACTATCTCTTTAGCCCTTTCAGGCCCCACTACCTTCTCTATTTCATAGTTCGTCTGGAGAGAGTGTTGAGTCTGTGGCCTCTGAGAGCTTAACCTTTGAGAAGTTTCAGCTTTCAAAATAATCTCATCAATAAAAGTTTTCCTTCCTCCTTTTCCTTCGCCCTTGCCAACTGTAGGATTAGCTTTCTTGCGTCCTCTCATGCATCCTGTACATATAAAAGAAAGTCATTAATGCTTTTAAAATCTATGATTTCCTTCCCCAACAATGGCACCAAAATGTTGGTCACTTTAATTGCTTATTAATTTAAACAACCAAGGGCTACATAAATTGTCAACCCAGGGAATTCTGGTTATTTCAAAGGCAATTACGTACTATATGTACTCAATCTTAAAAGCAATAAAAGTTGTAGTAACAATTAATCACACCTTGGTTCAAACAAATTGAAACTCCACTCTGTGTTACAACAAATACACTCTATTGCACATAGCTACCAAAGAATGCTTAATTTCATCCCAGGAGTAATCTAATGGAAAAGAATCAATCTGCAAAGGGGAGCAATGGCTACACTGTAATAGAGAACAGGACCCTATTCCCAGAGCAGGGATCTTCAGCACCTGTTTCTGATTACCGAGCTTGCCAACTTACTATGTAAACTTAATCACCAATGATACATTCATGAATTGACGATGGATAAACTTAAACAATGCAGCGATTGATTGGAAAGAAAACAGAGTTCCAGCAAAAAGTGCATAAACAATATTCAGTAAACAGTACTGTTAACAAGGTATGGATAAAAGACACACTTAACACATTGCAGAAATATAATGGGTGAATCTTGTGATGAAGGTGGGCCCTGTCATTCTCACAAGATTCCCTAGGAGACAAGAACTAGAAAAATATGTTCTGAACGAAATTTTTTTCATCCATCAATATGTCATATTACAAAAAGGATTCTAGTCCTGTTCCTTCAACTAAGCCTTCCCCGCAGTCTGTTCATCCCCCCTCTAATGTAGATGTCTCCTCTTTATAAAGAGGAGACATCTATTACAATAGATTTACATTGTAAGTTCTATTTTAACCCGATATACAAAAATAGGGAAATCAGTTTCCCATCAACAAAATGATGTTATAGTAATGTTGTCTTTGGATCACGGTCATTACATCCAATGTAATAGCTCCTTCAGTGATCAGTCTGGTTCCTCTGTTGCTATCAAATTTAGAATGCAAATCACAACTGTTTCATCTTCGAGATTTGCGTGTCTTTCTTACTGTTTCAGTAATTGCGAAAATAGTCTTGCAAACTCCAGGCAGTTTCATCAACGCGGACTGCACATCATTCTTTAACTGTTCAAAAACTAACAATTTAATGATTAACTATGAAGATAGCGTGATTATATGCAAAATAATTAAACATATAATGATGAGAAGAAACATTGTGTACATTTGAAATATTTGGGTTAAAACAATAACAAGGACTTTAAATATAGGTTGAAAATGATGACATCATAGAAAAATATATGGTCAAAAAGGGACAATATGAGGTCCTAACAAACTCATCTCATAAAAAAAATATAATCAAAAGTATGCAATAAGTTGTGAGAATAGTTGGTTTGACTAAGATAGGAGGTGAATTATAATTACCCAATGATGAGGCTCATCATCAACCCCCTACTGAAAGTGTTACTCATCCTCTGAGCAACTTAGTCAATGTCCATGTCCTTCATGGCTCTGGTATCCTTTTTGACATCCCATGCCCCTGCTGTGGTCTCTTTTTCTTGTTCATAGAAGCCTTCTTTTCTTCCTACTTCTTCCCACTGCCTCTTTTCCTCTTCTTCTTTTCTTCCTTCTAGCATTTCTAAGAGTAGTGGTGGACTGAGTTTTAGGCCTATCCAATTGACCTTCAACCTTTTTAATTGATTGCTTATACATAGGTGTCCTATTGAGTGCCTTTGTCAATCTTTGAGGGGAGTGATATTCTATGATCTTCAAGCTGTGTGGTAGTGTGTTGCATCTCCTTAAGTAGGAAGGTATACTCTAATCTCCTAGTAGCCTAAACATATCCTCAAAATGTGAAATTGCTTACTCTTGGGAAGCAAGATATCTAGGTGTCAACTGAGGATCATTTGCAATTAGATTATGGGTGCTGATTAGGGCCATGGGATTTGATTGTTCAGCTTTGATGAAAAGAGGTTCATTTTCCCTCTAGCCAATATTCTTTTCATTTTTGTAGCCCTTGACTCCTCATGCTTCATCCATGATACCAAAGCCATTAATTGTAGATCAGAGTCCTAGCTCGGCATTAGGATCCCAAACATTCATGTCTATGAGGGCCATGTTGTGCAAGTAAAAATCAGCCATTTTGGCCGTATCTTCTAGTGTACTTTGATCACAAAGATCAATAAACTTCCTGTAGTCCTGAAATGGCACGGTGCCCCTTTATGCTAGTGTTTTAATATGAAATTGCAGCCATTGTTCTCCAAGGTAAAGAGCATAGGATTTAGCTGGTATCCTACACTGGATGGCCTCCAAGGAGAGGCTGGCCATACATGCTAGTTTGTTTTCCCTTTCCTATCACTTTCCTCTCAGCATCCATTTTCCCTCTCAAGTTGATCTCTCATTATTTCTTCTCTATCCCTTAGGCCACTTAGGTATTTGCCCATTTCCTTGAGCTTCTCTTCCATGTGCCCAAAGTCTTCCACCCCTTTTTTAGGTATTACCCTGCCTCACAGATATCCCTCTCATCCACTCCTTACCATGCATCACTCCATGATTTCTATCATTTTCCACTCCACTGCTTCAATTTATGCGTAGACTATGTTTCCTACAGGATCCCCTTTATTCCTACAGGACCCCTTGAAAACCTACAAGATGATCCTGTAGGAATTACAATGGCCTAGAAAACCTACAGGAAGAAATTTGAGGGTGAATGGTAGAGTTGGTAGGTCCCTAACAATAATCCTAAACATGATCTAACACCTGAACTCGTACATTGTCATCATCCCTGCAATCACCATCCAAAACAAAAAGAGATCAGCTTCTGCCAGTTATGAAAAATGAAAAAAAGGAAAAACAGAGGAGAGTAAGAGCATTACCTAAATGTCCCTTCTCCACACACACTCCTACTCCCTTTGTCCATTCATTACACCATCCTCACAGCATTAGCCAATAACATGATTAAGAAATTCTAAGGGAGAAGGAACTATAGGACATCCTGTAACAACTTATGCCACAAATTGTCAATCATCAGCCATTGGTCTTCACTAGGATGATCCAGGAGATCCACAGTAGCAACAACATCATATCTTCAGTCACAAACACCTGCAAAAGCCAAGAAACCATCAACAGATAGCAAGAGGATAAATAAGAATGGCCATGCAACAAATAAACAATGCAACACCTCTGATCTTCGACAACTATGACATGGAATTGAGACCATAGGTAAGTATCCCACTCATTCACTCATATGCATGATTTGATCAAAAGTTGTAAGGGTTATGAGATAGTTGGTTTATAAGTGAAAAGGTGGCCAGCTAACTTGGCCACCTTCCTTAATTCATCACTTGCAAAACCAAGTGTCCTCTCACACGTGGTTGCAGTCAACTCAAAGACAAAGGAGTAAGACAAGAGGTGGTTAACTATGGATCTACGAGGTGGGAGCTGATTACGAGGATAGGAAATGATGACATGGTAGTGGGGACCAATGGTCCAAAAATGGCAATGTACCTCTGCTGCTAGCACACCACCTCACCCTGAAACACCATAAAGGGAAATAAACATTGTTTTCATGTATTCGTGTGTCCTTGCTAGTTGGTGAGTGAGTGATGCGATAGTCGTTGGATCAAGTGAAACAGATCGATGGTGGAGATTTGGAGTGCCTAAATTCAAATGTTGAAATAAATATGTCGTCTATGCGACACGCCGTTGAAGGTTATTTGTCAGGTTTGTCGTGGATTGGACAGTAAGGAAATGCATGGGTATAATTTGATTAAGATGTGATTTATTAGCTTCCGCTTAAGCATTTCAATGTGTCTAGGGGAATTTCAAAGAAAAAGGACAAAAAACTAGTGAGGGTGAGGGTGGACCAAGAGATGGTTGAGGTGGATGAGGTGAAAGATGGATGTTTGTGATGAAATATAGACCTCCTTTTGAAGTACTTGCAATGCTTAAAATGTGTGTGTATTCCAAGAACTATGCAACAAGATACATTCTTATAAACTAGAAAAGCATGAATCAGTTGCCCATATTATGCATGAAGAAAGTGTTGAAGGAAGTGAGAATATGAGTGAGATATTATTACATAAAGATAGTGATGGAAAAACATGACAATGAAATAAACCAAGTACTAAATCAAGGCAACAAACTCCAAAGCTCATGCAAGAACTAGAAATCTATGTTTCTGGGGTTGCTAAAGGGCCTCTTCCTCAAGTCATGGTCCTAGAGGGAGGAGTTTAGGTTGAGACACCTGCTGACAACCTTATGGTGATCTTTTTTCTCCTTGCTAAGTTTCTAATTGAAAGAAGGCACAAATGGAAGCAAGCTAAAACGCAACCAATCTACTCTAAATTGTTGTAATGGAAATGCAACTATTTAAGAAAATTAACAATTAAACCATGAATCTATGCTAGCATACATGTATAATAAAGGGGAGCCTTGGCTACTAGGGTTGATCCCTAACCCAAGAGCTTCAACCCTTTGAGTTAACTCAGTGTTGGCTCAAAACGAAACTCATTCTTATTATTAAAACCATGGATTACATCAAAAACTGTCACAAGTCTTGCACCTCGAAAATATAGTAGAATTTTACAATCAAAAGTCCCAATCCTACTGAGGTTCTACGCCTCTCTACTTATACATCTGAAATCTCCAAAGACTTCCTTAAAATTAGGGAGGCTCAGTTCCCAAACTCGAGATAAACTAGTGCTTTTTCTTTCACTTGCTCGGTTGCCTTCTAGTCCTCATGATTTGGTTGTTTGCACTCCGAGCTAATAGAGGAATATTTGAATGGAGGGGTAGTAAATGAGGAGGATTTATCTCCTATAATTCTTCTTCCTTATCCCATTCGAGTTTTTACCAAGGTCTTTGCCAAAATTCCTTGCTTTTGTCCTTTAATCCTACATTAAATGCACATTAGACCACAAAGCAAAATATCCAACTCTAACTCATCTCATAAACAAAATATAATCAAAAGTATGCAATAAGTTTTGAGAATAGTTGGTTTGACTAAGATAGGAGGTGAATTAAGGCCCATATAATTACCCAATGATGAGGCTCATTAGTTTGGAAGGTCGTTCAATACCCTCATTTATGACAAAACCACCTCCATTTCCCTATAAATTGAGCACTCATCATAGCAATCAGGGGGGCTAGAATCTGAAGATTGTAAGGAAATTTTGTTGGTTTGAGATTTCAGTTCATGTCGAGTAATGTTGTGCTACTGAATTGTTGTGCTTTTGATGTGGTGAGGGTTGGACTGAAGTTAGCTGAGTGGCACAGGATAAAATTTCATTGGGTGAAACTCTTCCTTCTACATTAATAAAGTATTTAATTCCTTTTTTCATATTCTTGTTCATATCTATTATGATTATGTGTTTCGATGTCTTCGATTCCATTGGTTTATATTAGATAGATCATGTATGCTTTGATTGTTGTTGTTTCTGTTTTTGTTGACACAGGTACCTATTGAGCGGATTTAGTTCAAGTGGGAGCAATGTAGGCAATTCAAAGGGGATCAAGGAAGTGAAAGACTACAAGTAAGTTCCTCAATCTCATCTCTCTACTATAGGAAAATGTTAAACTACTTTCTTTCTTTTGTTCTAAGTCTAGCTACCTACTTAGGGAAAATGTGTTTATCCGTAGATGAAAATTCCATATAGCAAATTGACGACCATACCGAGGAGCGATTATCATTCCTAGTAGCTTACTCTCATCATATTACATCCTAGTAGGCTTTTCTTGACTTTATTGATCTTAATTCAGTCATTTTGAAGTGTTTTTGGTCAAACAAGTGTGCTGAATGTCTCTTGATTTGACTATTTGGCATCAGCGCAGTGTTGGTCTTGAAACACTGCATTGCATAGAAAACTTAGCTTAGAGACAGTGCACTATAGTGCACTGTCTCCCATTCTAGCCTGCATTGATCCCTCTTAGCCTAAAAACCCCAACTTTGGTTTGATTTTTCCAAAGTTACTTCTAATTTTGTTTGCTGAAAGATCAATGTTTCCTATGGTTCTGAAATCAAGTTGTATTTCTCCTCCTAACTCTACTTTGGCCTTGATTGGTTAGTGTTTCTTAAGTGATTTTTTTATCATTATCAATTCATCGTCAAAGTTAGCTTATGTCGATTAATCTTTTCTAAAAACGAAGTGTCGTAAAGTCTTCATTTTTTTCAAAAAAAATTGTCATAAAGTCTTTGTTTCTTGCAAAAACTATTGATTGATTGTTTGTGCATTGAGTTTCCTTTTGTTCATCTAAACATCAAGGGAAATGAAAAGAAAAAATTGAATTATGCATTTAGAGGTTTGTGTGTGTTTGTAGGAATAGGACAGGGAAAGTTGCATTAGATGTGCTCTATGCTCTTTGATTAAAGATTCTGATTGCTCTATCCCTTGTAGTTAAGGTTTTCATTGTTCAAATTAAACAAAATAAGTGTTTATCATCATAGTTGCATTCTAGGAATTTCAAAGACATCACGCGGTGAACCTAAAATAAAAACTCCTAAACAAGATCAACTTAAAAGTTATCTAAATTAACCTAATGGAGCATTGTAACTTAACGCATAACATTTAGAGGTTCTAGGCTAGATATGTGTTCCAACATCGTAAAACATAGTAGTTGTCATTAATTGTCTGCGATACATTTCGAGTGTCATACATCATTCCACATACATAAGTATATCATAGCTTGTCCACTTATGTTCGGGTATATAGGGCGGTGTTATAGTATAAAAAGTATGAAGGAATTCTCTCACTGTGTGGTTTCGCATTAGACAATGCTAACATGGATTGGGCCTCCACGTATTTTCAAGTATATATGGGAGGACTACATTAGGTTGCTACCCATCCTTAGGTAACTGAGTTAGCCACTTTGTACAATTTGATACATCGAACACAACATTCGGGGAGATTGCTTGCATGTATGTTCAGTCCTTGGTTTACTGAGGCAGTATATTGCAGTTCACAGTTGCTTAGTAATTCTTTTGCCTAGATTATCCTTTTTTTGTTTATTTCTTTTTGTAATAAAATCAATCAACAATGGTGGAGGAACATTAAACTTTACCTGGTCATTTGTGGAGGACAGTGAGTAAACCACCTTTACCCACTGAAGCTACACCAAGCCGACAAAAGTGGTCTCATTTAACTGAATCTAGTACACCACAAACTTTTGGTTCTTCATCTGAATTACCAGAGTCACCTATATCAGTAATTACTATGACCCCAGTTACTCCTATAATTACTAGTACATCTACTACTAAAGTGGAACCTTTACAATTACCTGAGGACACTAAAAGTGATCTTAGTGAAACATAACTGAAGCTGTCCAACAAGAAGTTTATCCTCAACTCAAATCTGTTCAACAAGAAATTACTTCTGAACTAGAGTCTGTTCAACCAGAAGTTGATCCTGAACCTATCACAGTTCAATCAGAAGTTATTCAAGAATCTCAACATGAACCCGTTGTTATTTTACCAGAAAACTTGGATCTTGAAGTTGAACAATCAGAACTTGCTCCTATACTTGAAGACGATCAACCGGTTTATCCTCAGACATATGTAACTATTGAGACTTCCCCTTTACCATAGAGTCAAACACTGGAAATCTATTATAGACCTAATGGTGAAATCCTTCCACCTAGTTTGGTTTCTATCGAAGTGGAATCTGAAGAAGAAACACCCAGAACTCCAACTCATTTTGGACCCGGGATTTATCTTTATCCCCATACTCCTCATTTTATTGCTCCTTTTGATCATGTTTACTTTCAAACTCATATTGATTTATTAGGACATTTATTGGGTCATTTGACTATGGCTAGATCAACATCTTAGACTGTACCATCTGTTACAGTTGCGACAGAATCTATTGTCCCTACTTCTTCAATGTTTACCGCAACACCTAAGTCGCATCTCTACGGTATTCCGTCCATCCCACTGGGTTACCAATTTTTATCTGGAACTCACTCAGTTGTTGCTTCTAGTCCATGGTTTTCACCCATGTCATCCACATGAATTTTACCTGGTTCCTCACTTATGGATACTGAATAGTTTGATCCATCAAGTCAATATCAAGTTGGTCCATCTCGTTACCATCTAGTGTTTCCACTTTACACTAGATTACCTCCATATGGAGAACAATATGCCCAATCTCCTTATCCTCCATTTTTTGGGGGGCAATCATATTGCAGTATATCTTCGTCTTTAGGTTAGCTCGAAATGACATTTTGTCAGTGGCAACCTACAATGCCTATTCAACCAAGGCTTGTGTATCCATCACAACCAATGCAATTTGTTTCATTCATACCTACTACACCTATCGTTACGACTCTAACATAGTCGCAAGCTTAGTTAATTGTATCTCAACCTTTGCAAGTTGGTTCTTCAACCTATGATCCTCAAGTTTCAAGTCTACAAACTCAGTCTCCTTAGGCCATTTTACAACAACCGTTTGTGCCTGGAACCCAACAACCTCAGGCTAATTTACCATTTTCTAGAATGAATTAGACTTATACTGGTTTAATTTATTCACAACTTGGTCAAACTTACATTGGTGGGAAGCAACTGTTACATCAACAACCATGGCAGCCACAATATCAACAACAACAATTCCAATAGTACCAAACTTACCCTGGAGTTGGTAAACAAGGCTATGCTGGGTTTGGTCAACAAAAAGTTTACCCAGGTCTTGGTCAATAAGCCTATGATGGGTTAGGACAACAAAAAATTTATCCTGGTGCCCAACAACTAACTTACCCTAGACTTGGTCAACAAGGCTATGCTAGGTTTGGTCAACAACAAGTTTACCCAGGTCTTCGTCAACAAGCCTATGATGGGTTAGGACAACAACAAATTTATCCTGGTGCACAACAACTAGCTTATACTGGATTTTCTTAACAAGATTAGCCCTATCAAGATTACCAGCAGCAGATTCCTTATGCTGGTATGCAAAGGCTTATTACTTAGACAATTCCATCTTGCCCTGGTTACGCTCAACCTAACCTAAACCGACAATTTCCTTTTGTCACAACACTTGAATTACCAGATTTAAATCAGCTTACCAATGATCCCATTCTCTATGCATCTTGGTGGTTGGTGATTCTTCATAAATTTCCTTCTGATATTCCTAAATTCAATGGAAACCATGAAGAAGATCCTTCTAAGCACGTTATGACTTTTCATTTATGGTATTCATCTAACTCCTTAAATGATGATTCAGTTAGACTATGTCTTTTCCAGTGAACACTTCTTGGTCCAGCTACAAAATGGTATATTGAATTACCACGAGCTTCATTTGAAAAATTTAAATCCTTAGCCACCACATTTTTAACCCACTTCTAGTTACCCGTCATATATGAAATTGGAATGGAACTGTTGACCAACTTTAAATATACTACTGCTACTCACATTTCTGATCATTTTCATGAGTGGCATCATCGTCGTAGAATGGTCAAAAATTTTGCTCCTGATCAGCTTTTAGCTAAGTGGTTTATCAAATCCTTATTGCCATCTATCATCGAGGATGTGGCTAAAGGAGGAGTTGTCACTGAAGAGCAAGTAATTGCTCGTGCCCAATACTTAGACTTGATTTACACCTAGTCTAGCACGCTCAATGACAAAATTCCTAATGCACCCAGCTGAGTGTTTACTATTCCACCACCTCCATCTAGTAAGGACTCTCATGCCAGTGGTGGTGTGATTAATTCTTCAAGCACACAAAAAATAGGTAGACCATCTGGACAAGCACTTGTTATTTCCAATCAAACTTCTAGTGCATATGATAATACACTTGCTTCCAAAATAAATGCCATTTCATCTGACAACGGTAAAAATGAAAAGAAACCTAGAAGAAAGAAGAAGGGGAAAGCTAAAAAGAAACAAAATCTCCCCCCTCAAGAGAAATCATCTAGTTCCTCTTCTCTAGATAGGAAACCTCATTACTCATATTTGATTTGTAATGAGGAGCATTTTACACGAGAGTGTCCTCACTGCTCTGAAGTCTTAAAACTTCTTAAGAATTCTAGTGCATCCGCTGTGTTGATAGACCCTTTTCCAAATCCAGAGACTCATTTGGTTGCTACAGATCATGCTTCCACTTCACAAGTTCTTATGATGTCCACCACTAAGCCTAAAACTGATGTTTTGGTGACTACATGAAGTAAAGATTATGGTAATCCATTGTCATCGTCGAGTAACTAGGCTACAGATCAACCCAATGCTTCAAAGTCAACTTCGTCTAGCTCTATTCGACCACCCATTGCACTAGAGTTAACAATGAACCGCCTAAGGGAGTTGTACATAAATCAACGTGTGACCCTCAATCTCAAGCAACGCAAAATTATAACATACTAGAATATTTGGCTCAATCACCTTCTTCTATGTCAACGCTTGAGGTGCTTCAAAATTGTCCCTCTCAAAAGCAGGTTTTATTGTCAGCAATTGGTGGCATTGATTCAACATATTCTAATATTGTGGTTTTTAACCATGCAAGATATATGCCACAATTACGAGCACAGTTAGCATTCTTTATCCAAGTAAAAAGCTATGAATAAACTCGTTCACCAAACCATTGTTGACGAGGGTGAATCTACTTATATCATGTCAATGAATTGCTAGAAAACACTTGGTTCACCACCTTTGTCACAATCACCTACAACGTTAAAAGCTTTTGACAATCTCACTTATACACCTTGTGAAATTTAAAGTAACCTACAGATAGAACTATGGGTCAAAACTGTAACTGTTGAATTTGAGGTCGTTGACGAACCCCTTGACTACAACATTATACTAGGAAGACTATGGGTTTATGCTATGGCTGGTGTGGTTTCGACATACTTTCATATGATCTCTTTCCCTCATAAAGGTAGAATCACAGTAATTGATCAATGATGAGCACCAGTTTTGCAACAATAATGTTGCAACTTTTGGGATTCTTAATTTACTTTTTTCAACCCGATAGTTCGTAACAAACTTGGAAGTGATAGTGATGTATGGACA
The DNA here is from genome assembly GCA_000404065.3 of Pinus taeda. Classification (NCBI taxonomy): domain Eukaryota; kingdom Viridiplantae; phylum Streptophyta; class Pinopsida; order Pinales; family Pinaceae; genus Pinus; species Pinus taeda. The sequence continues at coordinate 231,350 of APFE030221878.1, forward strand.
AGTACTAGTTCTTACTGCAAGTTGTCACTTGGTCAGCTGGCGCAAGATCACTAGGAGCTCAAGCCAACTTCTATGGATTCTAGAAGAATCTCTATATGTGATGAAAGAAAGGAAAACCTACTCTACAGAGACTACTCTACTTGTAAAAAGGAGAAAGAAGACTGAAATGTAAAGTAAACTTAGCAAACCCTAATTAACCAACTAACCCTACTTTTGCAGAAAGAGAGAAGAAAAACCCATGAAATGAATGCCATTACCTACTTAGGAAGTAAACAACATCTACTCAAGCTATTTCTAGAATGAAATGAGAAAAACCATCTTTCTGGATTTTTATGTATATTTATGTGAAATTGTCATGCATGTAATTTATTTGTTTGTGGATGTGGCAGTGATTAGGTGGCAATGGAGGGAACCTTTGGGATTTTTAGAGGTGTACGAAGGTGTGGATGGGTCCTAGGAGGCCTCTAGTGGCCTTCTGGAGGCTTTCCCTGCAATCGAACTTCAAAAATTCACCTACAGGAAAATCTATAGGAGGCTGTAGGGGATCTATAGGAGGTTTACATGAGGTCTACAAGAGGATGTTGAGAGCTGTTTTAGAGGTTCTGAAGGTGGAAAGTAGTTGGAAAGGGTAGTTGAAAGATAGAAGGATGGGTTAAGGTGTCTACAATTTATCAAGAAGGATTAGGAAAGAGAAAGATGGTTGGACTTGTTCAAGGAAAGAAAGGAAAGTTTATGACAAAAGTGCAGAAAATTAAGGTAGATTTATGAGGGACTTTGGATGACCTATGGAACATGGATCAAATAGAGATGGTGATGGCTGATTGGATGACTTATTTTGAGGAGAAATTTGCTGCAAGAGAACTATAACTCAAACCATGAGATTAAGCAACCAAAGAAACTAGCTACACCAAAAAAATCGAACGGTGCATCAAGCTAATCCAAATTATGATCTAGAAGATAAATTTTGAACAATGCTATATGGAATGAAAGCATGGAATGAAATTCATTGTAAAGATAGAAATGAGCATGGTGAAATGGATCTACAGTAAAGCATTAACCTTCTGACAAACTGCAACACTAGAAATTCTATGGAAAATGCATATTTGTGTTTTTGTGGTAGCAAGAGGGTCTTGGCCTCAGTTCATGGTCCCAAAGGGGCGAAAGGAGGCCAAGGCTCTATTGATGGCCTTTTTGTATATTTTTCCTATCACTGTTCAACCTACTACAACATATTGAAATGGAAACAACCTTCTAAATCAACAAAAGCAACCTATTATTAATTAAGAAAGAAATTTATCTAACAACAACTAATTCATAAACTACAATGAAACATAAAAGTATAGGAAAATAGGAGCTTGGCTACTTAGATCGGGCCCTAACCCAAGAGCATTAGCCCTCTGAGAATACTTAGTGCTAGATCAAAAAGATCTCATATTCATTATCAAAATAATAATAGGATTACATGAAACTGTCAACAAAAGTAAGCTCGAAATTGAGCAGAGCAAAGCTGCAACAAAAGTTCGAAAATTTGACTAACATCCAACAACCCAATGAGGCCCTAGGCCTCTCTACTTATACAACTAAAGCTACCAACATCTTCCTTAAAATCAGGGAGGCTTGGCTCCCAAAACTTGAGATAGATAGAAGTTATCCTCCACTTACTCGACTGCCTCTTTGGTGCATTGATGTGGCTGCTTGTTCTCCGAGCTTCTTGAAGGAGAATTTGAAGTAGGAAGTCATAAATGAGGGGGACACCCTTCTATAAATCCTCTCCCCTGCCTTCTTTGAATATTGGCTGCCAAATGTCCATTAAACCTTTGACTTTGTCTCCAACATTGACCAAAAAACTGCATTAAGCACACATTAGACTTCATGGCATAATGACCAACCCAACTCACTCTATTAGCATAAATATAATAAAAAACATGCAATAAACTAATGAGAATGGTGGATTAAGCTAAGTTAGGAGGAAAAATGAGCCCATATAATTACCCATTTATGGGGCTCATGAATCAACTCGACTTCTTCACCTCTAATTCATAGGCAACTAGAAGCGTTCTGTTAGTTCACGGACCCCTGATATATCTTCAGAATGTTGGAGTAGGTCTCTTCAAAGATTATTCCCTAATGGGTACCTTTTCACTACCATCAACATCAAAAATGGTAGAATTTGCAAAAGTTGAGACTTGTAACATGATATCTTCCACCTCATATGATTCATGGAAGATTACCAATAATTCTGAAGTTGATATGCGTAATGAAACCATGCCGCTAAGCCCCATTGAGCTTGCATAGCAATCAATCTTTTTGGCTTGTGCACCGAATCTAAATCCATCATCACCAATTGTATGGGTTAATCATTCATTAGAATTTGGTACTTCCTCTGATCCTTTTTCACGTACATTTTCTACTGATGAAGGAATCATACAATCAATGATGACAAAAGAAGAACCATGGGTAGATTATCATCACCGACCCCGTCTTCCAGATCACATAGAAGATATTCCAAATGAACTAAATCACCCTTCAATTGTTGTTTTCCTTTCAAATTTTATATTTATAGACACAGCCGATTCTGAACAAAGCTTATCAAATATCGAAGAAACCATCTCTATCAATATTTTGACCAAACCTAGAATTGTAGAAAACATCCATGTTGGAAAATATTGTTCTCCATCAGAACCTGAAACTTACTGTGCTATTTTTCATGAATTCTGCGATATATTTTCCTGGTCACATGAGGAAATGCTAGGTATTGAATATAGTATAATTAAACACGAGATTAAAATGTATCCTGATGTCAAACTAGTACGACAACGCCTTCATCTTGTTCATCTGAAGAAGGTTGTTGCCATAAAAACAAAAATTGAAAAACTTTTGCTTGCTAGTTTCTTATACCCCATTCCTCTTACCGATTGGGTTTCTAATCTTGTTCCTGTCATGAAGAAATAAGGAACAATATGAGTGTGTTGATTATAGGTATGTTAATAATGCTTGTTCAAAAGACAACTATCCCACTCCTTTTATCGATCAGATAATTGATGACTGTGCCGGATTTGAAAAATTTTCATTTATAGGTGGCTTTTTCGGCTATAATCAGATCAATATCTACCTAGAAGAACAATATAAAAATGCTTTTATTTGTCCCTGGGGCACATTCTCATATAGGAAACTCCCTTTTGGTTTGAATAATGTTGTGGCAACTTTTCACAGGGAAATGAATAATGCCTTCCACGACATCAAACACCTTTTTCAACCCTATATAGATGTTTTTCGTGCTCATTCACGAAAATTGGTGGATCACCCGCAACATCTAAGAGCTATATTTTTATGGTGCTGACACTAGAAAATTTGATGCAATCCACATAAATGTGTTTTGTGTTGGTTCTGGTGATTTGCTTGGTTTCATAGTGTCTAAAGATGGAATTTGACTCAACCCTTTGAAGGTTAAGGAAATTCTTGATCTACCACCACCTTCCAATTTACTGCAGTTACATAAACTCCAAGGGAAGGCTAACTTTTTAAGGAGGTTCATTCCCAACTATGTCAAAATGGCTAAAGGATTTACTCGTCTTTGAAAAAGGGGATTCCCTTCCATGGGGACCAGGTTGCGCAAGGTTCCTGTGATGCTCTCAAAGATACTGTGACTTGAGCATCATTAATGTATGCCCCTAATTATCAAAACGACTATTTCATGTATCTTGTCGCTGCAAATACAACTATTGCTATGGTTTTATTCAAAGAAGAAGATGGGATTAAACATTCGATCTATTATTTGAGCCAAAATCTCAATGATACGAAAGTTAAATACTCTTATGTCAAAAAGCTAGCTTTGGCTATTGTTCAAGCTGTAGAGAGATTTTGCCACTAAACCTTGCTCCGAATGACCACTGTCATTTCAGATTGCAACCTTATGACATACATCTTGTCACGTCAATTGCTGGGGGGGGAATATTCCAAATGGATTGTCATTTTGGAGGAATTTGATTTGGAATTCATCAAATCCAAGTCAAAGAAATCTCTAGTTTTTTCCAAGCTTCTTTACAACCTTCCCTCTATCGATATCGATTCAACAATAGAACCATCAATTTCAGATCAGTGTCTATTTCTGATTTCGTCATCTAACCCTTGGTATGGAGATATATTGATCTATCTCCAAACCCAAACTTTCCAACCCAATACCTCTCGCTCGTAACAATGATGTATTTGATATCAAGCCAAAGATTATATGATCATTGGTGACACCCTTCACTTTCATGGTATCAATATGATTTTATGGAGGTGACTCACACATGAGGAAGCCGAGAAAATTTTGAATGATTTCCATTCTGATGTTTTTGGTGGACATTTATCTGGTTATGCTACCACACAGAAGATTCTCCTTGCTGGTTACTTCTAGCCAACCATATTTAACGATTTCATTATTTTTGTCAGAAGTTGTCATGCATGCCATATTTTTTACCGTAAAACTCACTTACCACCTGCACCATTGCATCCAATCATCGTTGTTGGACCATTTGCAAAATGGGGCATTGATTTCAGGACATGTAACCCTACCTCGTCGGGGTAGCATGGGTATATTATCGTCACCATGGACTATTTTACGAAATGGACCGAGGCCATGCGTCCATTAAAAAGCAGTGGTGAGACGACTGCTCCTTCTTTCATGGTTTGGTTTATGAAAATCTATAGTTACAGATCATGGTTCACATTTTTGCAACCATATGATGACTAAATTAACTTCCAAGTTAGAACTTTCCCATGATAGTTCTACTCTTTATTATCCACAAGCTAATGGACAAGTTGAAGCTATCAATAAAGTCCTTAATCTTATGCTTCAACAAATGATAGGAGTTCATAAAAGCAACTAGCATTTCATCCTGTACTCAACTTTGCGCGCTTATCGAACCTTAGTGAGAAATGCAACTAGATTCACACCTTTTCAATTAGTGTATGGTCTGGAGGCAATCATACCCATACAATGTGAAATTTCATCATTAAAAATCACAATTGACCTGTTACCCGACAATTTTGATGAAAAAGCATGTTTCTTAGAACTCATCCATCTATATGAAACATGTCATGAAGCCGCATTGTCCAACGAAGCACATAAAAATGAATTAAGGCACAATATAATCGAAATGTCAAGCCTCACATTTTCTCAAAAGGAGACTTGGTCTTGCTTTATGATCAGAAAGTTGATAAATTAGGAGTAGGGAAATTCGAACCTTTATGGATGGGCCCCTATATTGTCAAGCGTGTTTTGGAAAAATGCACCTACAAGTTAGTTTATTTTGATGGAATTCCATTGTTGCAGCCCCAAAATGGGTTGTATCTAAAACATTACTCAGCTTCATTTTGCGTAGTAAAAAACACTATATATGTGCTTTGATTGTGTGTGTGTGTCACAATGTGACTTTTAGATTTTTATGTGGTTAAGTAATCCACTTTGCATTTGTTGCAGATGTTAAATCTTTGGAACCATTTGTTGGTTATGGCAATGGTGCTAGTCATAGTACGTAGAACCTATCTTCTATAGCATGTGCCATATTCGCTCCAAGTCCTGAGTTACTGAGTTTTCAAGGGATTTGTATTGGTCATTCTATGAACAATATCACTGAGTATAGCGCATTGGTCGAACTCCTCTCTAATGCCATTTCGCTTGGCATTCACCGAATCATCATTAGCTCCTCTTCTGGTGGGATCTGAAGCTCACTCTCAAGAGAGCATTGCATCACTTTCTCCTCATCAACTTTTACATCCCTTCGCACAACTGTCATTCCGAGGGATGGAAAGTACACATGGTAGTTGTGGGGATTTTTTATGTAACCCACAAATACCCCCAACTCTGCTGTTCACTCAATATTCTTCCTTGATTCTTTAGAGACATGGTAGTAAAATGAGGCTCCAAAAATCTTGAAGTGAGACACATCCGACTTTCTCCCGAGAAAGCCTCCTCGGATGTAATCATGCCCATAATCCTATGAGGACTTCGGTTCTACAGATAGACTAATGTGTTGCATGCCTCAAATTTTCAAATTCAGAGGTAGGCCTTGGTCATGTAACATTGCCCTCATTTATCTCATAATGCCATGGTTCTTTCTCTTAGCCACCCCATTTTTCTATGGGTTGTGGGGTGCTCTCATCTCTCATCGAATGCCTTCTTTGGCGCAATTTTTTTTTTAATTTATTCAACACATAATCACCTCCATTATTGCTCCTAAGATCCTTCACCTTCTTTCCATTTTCTTTCTTAACTAGTTCCTTGAATTATAAAAACTTGGAGAATGCCTTATCTTTCTTCTGATGAAGAATATCTGGAACTTCCTTGAGAAGTCATGAATAAAGATAAAAAAATATTTTTGTCTAGTAGTGGAGGTTGTCGAGAAAGGTCCATAAACATCAGAGTATATCCTTTCCAAGTCTGCATGTTCTTTGTTGTCCCAATCATGAAATGTGGATTTTATGTGCTTCCCCAAGGCACATCCTTTGCATACATGATGCTACTCAGGTTGTCCTTTATGGAGGCTAGTGGTTTTTTTTGCATAATATTCAAGGCACCATTATGAAAATGGCCAAGTTTTCTATGCCAAAGTTCACCGACATCACATCCTTGCACTTTCTCTTCCTTAATGGTTAATTTAGCACAGTCTTTGACATCTAACTGATACAGGTTCTTCATATGAACCCCGATCTACTTCACCTATCTTGTGGCTATGTGTCTCAAGAATTCCTTTCCTTTTTTGAAGATCACATCATAACCATAGTGTTCCAAAACTACAATAGAGATGATATTTTTCTTCAGGCTCGGAACAAGCATGACATCTTGAGCATGAGAGGGGAACCCAACTCCCTCTGAAAGGTGACTATACCAATCCCGATCATGTTGTACTTTTCTTTGTCCCCCAGATTGATGTGTATATGGAAATATTTCTCCTCCAGATCATTGAAAAATATCTATACCTTGTCATGTGGAATTATGACTTGATTCCAAGTACCACACACTCCCCATCACTATGTTGTCCATGCATGTGATAAGGGTAAAGTCAGGCTTGAACTGTGAAGCCAAGGCTTCACCTATTGCTCCTCCTAAGCTCTTTTTTCTTGAATTTTTGTGTGGACACTTCGTGGAATATTTTCTGAATTCATGACAAAGGAAGCATTTAATTTTGGACAAATTTTTCTTCTTGCCCCTTGGCTAAACTCTAGTTTGCATTGAGATTTCTTCCCTTTTCCTTTCTTTCCCTTTCCAACCAATGCAAAGTTTTCTTCATCCTATCCCTTGGATGAATTACCATCTCTTGTATTCCACCTTATTTTCTCCTATACCAAATCAGACCATAAGCATTCCCAATTTGGTAGTTTCTCCCCCCTGTTCACCGAATCTTGATAGCTATGCCAGATTTTGGGAAGGCCCAGAAGGGATAATATTACTAAGTCATCCTCTACAACATTTACACCAACCCCACTAAGTTCATCATCACATTATGTGAACTTATTCAGATACCACAAAGTAGTGTCATTCTTGTGCACCTTGATATTTCAAAGTTTACCCTTGAGTGCCAACCTCATGTGGTCACTAATATTATCGAACAATTCTTTTAGTTCCTTCCACATTGTGAACAAAGTTTATTTCCTGTGGAGATTTGAGGCAATGTGATCCCCTTCTCCCTCTGATATTATTCTACAAGCCTTGGCTACATATTTTTTCCACGGAGCAAGGTTTTGGATATCATATTCCACTAGTTTTGGAATATCTGTCTTGATGTATTCTAGCAATCCATAAGTCATCCTCTACAACATTTACACCAACCCCACTAAGTTCATCATGAAATTATGTGAACCTATTTAGATACCACAAAATAGTGTCATTTTTGTGCACCTTGATATTTCAAAGTTTATCCTTGAGTGCCAACCTCCTGTGGTCACTAATATTATCAAACAATTCTTTTAGTTCTTTCCACATTGTGAACAAAGTTTATTTCCCATGGAGATTTGAGACAATGTAATCCCATTCTCCCTCCGATATTATTCTACATTCCTTGGCTACATATTTTTTCCACTGAGCAAGGTTTTGTATATCATATTCTGCTGGTTTTGGAATATCTATCTTGATGTATTCTAGCAATCCATTGTCATCCAATATTTCCTCCATACGATCCTTCCATGCGATGAAATTAGAGCTTCCTTCTAAGGCATACTCTAGCCTCAGTGCATTGAAGGTCATATTCTCATCTCTGAAGATATATTGTTGTACTAAACTTCAAATTCAGTTATCCTGAGAAAAAACTTCGAAATTCCTACTTTAATGTGAATCCTGCTCTAATACCATGTAGAAATTATGGTGTATATTTGCAACTTATCATGAATTTTTAATCAAAATCACAAGAAAGAAACCTACTCTACTACTTTGTAGAAGTTAATTCACAATTTAGAACAAAAAATTCAAACATGCAATAAGAAATAACACACATGCAAAATATTTTCCCGGGGAAAGAAATATGCAAAAAATCCCAATGCCTACTTGCATTAATCTTATGAATAGAGATGTATTACAATTGTTTTTCTCAACTGAGAACACCTTCAAGTGAATAACTTATCTCTCTACTCACTAAGAATATCTAACCCAGAATTAGTCAATTTCTACCTCTGCTTGAGCCCTTATTACCTTGTGCAATTCTTGAGAAATTAGGCCCCTATTATATAGGAATTTCTCCAAAATGGATTGTGCAATTTCCAAGGTTGACCATCAGACTTCATGAAACACCTTTTCACTCAAGGCTAGTCTACAAATGATGTTATACTACCTTGGAATCTCCACCACGACTGGGGAACTCGAATTATCTACATGAGCTAGCTATTTTGGGCTAATTGATCAGTTAACTAGATGATCACTGAGTTTTACTGAAGTATCACTACACAACTGACCTTCCACTAGTTCCTCCAATAGTTGGAACTAGTTTAACTAAAAACAACTTGAGATAACTAACCTTGATTGCTACAAATTAGCAATCACACATGCTTAATTGAACTCTAAATCCTCCAACTCAATTTACTGGGTAAATTAGGTGACATAAACCATGTCACATGATTTAACTGCATCTTGTTCATGTGGAAATTCAAATTTTCTCATTTTAATCAAGGAAAAATAAAAATGAGAATTTCTTATTGCATTTTTCAACATCATTTGCATTGATCTCAAGCTTGTTTTCATGTCCAATACATGCCATAATTTATTATCTCTATTATCCTCCTTCTTCTAATCTCAAAGTACATGAGTCCCCATGAATATAAAAGTGATGGATAGGAACCAATTATTTGCACCTATCTCAAGCTTATTGTTACCAATTATCGGCTTACCTTGGCTAAGGGCCAATGAACACCACCTAAAATTTACTAATAATTAGTGGCAAAAATGATGTTCTAATTAAATGACCTCGCACACAGTGAACTGTAATGTGGCCAGCATTGAATTCTTTTCAATTTGTGCTTGTACACATTGAAATTTGACATGGATATAGTAGATGCATGCATTAACGGTGTGGGAGGATTTCGAGACTCTAATATGATTCAAAAAAGGAATTCAAAAATAAAGAGATATCACGTAGATTTAGGGAAAGTTTGATTTTTTGTTTTTCACAATCTAAGCATTTTGGATCCTCCTATGTGGACCAAAATTGATAGTTCATTCAACTTCCTTTGGCTAGGAATCCTCTTCACCTAGGCTATATCGTATATACTATTTAGGATTAATTATATATAATATATTATATTTTATCTCCCACTGAGGCTTCTTTTGTTCCATAATCTTCTTTCCCCCTCTATTCTCCTTCCCCCATGCCTAAACCATCGATCTGTGATTTTAATCACCATAGAGGCCAGACCATTGATCTATGATATTGAATCACCAAATATCCATGGCCAGACTTCCCCTCAATCTTCTATAACGTAAACCCAACTTTTTCGAGTTCTAAGACATTCATATGCTAGGGTTGCATCAAAGGAGACATTGATCCGATAGGACCACGTCATAGGAAACATTGGTATTTTAGTAACATAATTAAAGGTTGAGAAACAAAGTGGAAAGATGGTAATGTGGTTTCTTCCTTCTTTGATATTGTGCAGTTTGGCTCCAAAACTCCTATGCAAGTCCTCCTTCTCATGTAATCAACTTATGCTCTTAATTAGCTATATTTATTATCTTTTATGTCTTGCATTTCATGTCTCTTTTATAATGATTATTGGTGATATTTTCGAAGTTATTTAGAGATATGGAAATAGGGTTATTTTTAGCTTGAGATGTACATCTAAAGAACCTTTATTTTAGTACAACAATTCTCTTATTTTTTCACCTTGGAATCCATGCACCCAGAGCCTTTAGATCTTCCTTGCAACTTTCAATTTGAGTTCTATTTGAGTCTATCACCAAAGTGTTTACCAAAATGTTTGAGTGAACTCTATCACATGCATTCTAGGCTTGATGGTACTTCTTATCATAAGGATTGACTACCTTTCCATAGGCTTAATGTCATGGAACTTGGCTTGGGAATATTAGCTACCAAGTTGTTCATTCAATTGTCGGGTCATTTATTAATGTTTACGTTCTTGTTTCCGAGTTTGGTTACCTAGACCTCTTGCCTTTAGCCTTCACAATTTTCTCACAGGTAAGACTTCCAGGTTGAACAGGAAGGTGGGTATGCCCTTTTTTTCCAATGGTGAAATTGCAAGGCTCACATGTATGCCACCACAACCCAGTCTTATGTCTTCTCATTTCAATTCAAGGTGCGTACTACCTTGTTTTCCTAGGGAATAAGTTTCATGATTATGTATCGTGACGGGTTCACTCACCACACTATCCTTGTTTTTGGTTGGTCCATAGAATTTTTCTCCAACTTAAAAATTCCAACAACCTTCATTCTTCTATGGCGATCCAACACTGAGTCATCTTGGCTTTCCTGTGGATACTGCACCTTATTATTTCGAAGAGACAAACTATAGGGAAGATATGTCATTCTCAACTACCACAATGTTTCCCATCATGTGATTCCCACTTAGAAATTCTCAACATCACAGTAAGCCCTCTCCACATGAAATTTGGTTTCTAGTCAGCTAATGCATGACAAGTAAATCATACCGATCTATTCCATGTTACAATAGTTTCCATGCCATCCCAGTCCTTGTTATCCTGAACGTTCCTTTTGGGCGACCTTTGTGAACTCCTGGGGTGTAACCTCCAAGCTTACGTTATCTTGGGATTCCTCATGACTGTTGAGAACCCTATTGCATGCTTCATCCTAGCCACTCATCATGAGGGCACTTTCTCTTCATCACATGTTTGGTCATGAGCATAGAAATGAAGGAGCTTAGTTAATCATAAGGCTCCTTATATGGTATGATCCCACACTTTCTCTCCCACTATAATGAGATAAATTTAGGTTGTGATCAAGTAAGGGACCTTCCTATGCACAAGCAAAAGTATGCCCAGTCGAGGAATATGTGGTTCTACCCAAAACATGAGTTGTATAAGTCATATTATCCATTTTGTGTTGAGTTCAACCATAGCTCAACTACAGTGGTTCTATGAGAACTTGGATTTTCACCAGAGGTCGACTTTTTTCCTTGGGGTATTAAGAAGCATCTGCAGGTGCTATCCCTCCTAAGCTTACCCCAGGGTTTCCCCTTCTAGGCTCAAAATGACTATGATAAGAGTTGATGAGCAAGTTTTCACCCATTCATGCTCTCAGAAGCCTACGGTTCTCTAGGCCTTCTACATCCCATGAGGAATAAATCTATCCTTTCTCAAAGGTCTAGAGGCCTATATTGGGAAACTAATATACTTCGTAAATTGTTAGAAACAACTAGGATCATATGGTGCTAAGAAGGGAAGCAGGAAGATTGGAATTCCAAGAAAAATGAGGAGGGTCCCTTTTCAAGTTCGAATATAAACCCAAGACACATATGTCATCACATGGTTAATAATACCATATGCCTACAACCATCCTCTTGTTATGGATGGAATTCTAGGCATGAGCTACATTGATTGTAGTCATATACCCTTTTGCACCGACTTGGTGACTTTAGAAGGGAATCCAAACCTCCTACCACACCCCAAAGTGTATCCAGCCCTGTAAGTGGTTATATGCACCTATACAAGCATTAACAACATGAAGAACAAAGCTGAAACACTTGCGGAAAGTTTTTAGGTAACTTGGACATTAGAAATGATACATAAATAATCATCCTCAAGCAAGGCACCAACTAAGTTGAGCATCAAGGCTATACTCGGGTGTACAAGCAAGGATGACCACAATGTTCCAACACTGAGACAAAAAGCAAATTAGGAATCTTATTCTTACATGATTTAATCCTTAATGCATTCATAACATAGGTGCAACATTATGGAGAACATAGGGTATAATACCATATTGACCAACTCACATCGTCATGCTCCACACCACACAACATATGGTTGTTTGTTTAAGACCTTAAAAAAATGAATTTGTATATCCAAAACTAGGGAATTCTTTCATATGGTTGGAAGAAACCTTCATACAAGATAATGGATCAACCAAGCTAAACAGGAGGAAATTCTCACATCCCATAGTGCAAGAAAAAATAATAATAGTAAGGGATTACGATTAAATATTCACCATGGTACTAAAAGAAAATGTTTCCATATTAAACATATCACAACATTGTTACACATTGTTCCAATGCCCTAATAAATCACCCACCGTGTTAGCCAATCCTATAAATACCATTAACACAACCATGTCTCCAGTGTTAGTGGTACCAAATGTGATGTACATTCATTATCATGAAAGTTACATATGGATACTTTTATTATAGATTTTTGGAAAATTGAGTTTGGGACTATGATTCTCCACCCAACCATAGATAGTTGTAGCCAAGTCTCACTTGTAACGATCACCTTAGAGCCAGATTCTAGAAACTAAGGAGTCCTCTACTCAAGGGATAGCCACAACTTGCACTTTCTCCAAGGACTCCATAGATCTCACACCTCCACCCTCCTACTGAGTTGCAACCAATACATGCAAATGGAATCGAGAGACTCATTATCTCCACCCTTCAGCTCGGTTACAATGACCAATGCTTAGGGAATCGAGTGACTCACCGTGTCCACCCTGTAAAAATTAACACCATGGTTCTACTCAACTTGGGGACTCTAGAACCACAATAAATTAAATAGACAGAAATAAATCCATTTAGAATCCTTTCAATAATTTTCCAAGGAATAATTCCTCCACTCGAGCGCCTCGATATTTTCTGAGAATCACCATCTCCACCCTCTGGTTCCTGGGGAATCGAGAGGAAATTTCTTCCCAAACTGAAAGTGTTTCTCCTAACTTATTACTAACTTTGAGCATCACCTGTATGCTCTTCCATACTTTTTCAACTTCCCATCGCTTCTTGACTTCCTCCTTCTTGTTTTGTCACTCTCCAAACCTTAATTTTTTGTTGTTGCCAAACTCTAAATGTCGAAGTTTATTTTGCTCTTTTCATTTTCATTTGAATATCCTCTGATAATGACATTTCCAGTAGACTTGTCAATCAAGAATAAATCAACCACCATTTCTCCTATGTCACCGATTTGTTAATGTAGTTCAAAAATCCACTCAGTGAATGCCACCCTATTCCTTTTATTGTTGTGTCCTATATTGCTTGTATTTTCTCCAGGAGAGTATGGTCTTGCATACTTCCTTGCATTTCCATTAAATTCAAGATCTGGTATAGTAAAGAAAAAAAACTAACCTTCAATGGTTGTCCCAACAAATCATATTTTCTGTCTTAAGGAAACTCATACCATCCCATGTAAGCAACCTCCCTGGTATCTTGAATATGTTTCCCACTACTCAACCCATTTATTAAGAAAAATATCTACTTTGCATACATGAGTTTAAAAAATTGGGGTTATCACACCTTTAGAGGGTGAAGTGCCATCTGACACATTGCTAGTTTGCAATTGATCTACAATGTCTTCTAACTACTCCTAAATGATAAGAAAACCATATGAACTCAAAGCTTGTTGTGTCAATGCCTTCTCAACCTCTCTACTTACTTGGCCATGCAGCTACATATCCTTAATCTAGATGGAATGGGAGGGGAAATTGGGTGAGATGGAGATGGAGCCAATGTCATCTTGGGAGTTAGAGGAGGAAGGCGATATTTGGGCAGGAGGGAAGTGGATGCCAAAGTAGCAGGTTAGATGACACAAATATTAGAAGACACTGCTAACATGAGAATTTTCTTCTACAAATTTCCTCGTGGCTTCCTCCTTGGCTTACTTTGCTTCCATCATGTATGTCTAGTAAGTTTATTGAAAGCCCAATTCCCATCATCAAGGTTCCTCCCTTCATTGGCTTCCATAGATTCCACATTGCGTCATATTATTGCTAGGATATATGGGTCAATGACATCTAAGTGCTTGCCAAAATATAAAACATGAGGAGCGCACCCATGACCTCATCCACCACTTCCATGCCTAACACATTCATGCTCGCGAACCATGGTGTCATGTGGGAGAATGAGGAAGGGGAATTCAAAGTCACTGGGGGAATGGCATGGATTCTCCAAGAGGGAGATGAGAGTCTGGTAGGTTGAATGATAAAAAAGAAACAAGCTAGGTGAGAAAAGAGGTAAGAAAGAGTTAGATAGCTAGAAGGTTCTCCATCGCGAGGGAAGTACAAGTCATATTGGAAGAAAATATTATGATAGATTCCCAGTTTCCATATTTAAGTATCAAGATATTTAGATGTAAAAAACTACTTGAAATTTTTCCCACAATATCATTAAGACTATCCATTAATACAATTGTATTGGATCTTTGTTTTTAGTTCATTATTATCATTCATTTCCCTTAAGTCACACTTTTCATATCAATTAGTTCTATTTATTCCATAAGCCTATTTATAACATGCATTTTGATAGAGATTGAATGTTTCCAACTTCATTGCAAGTAGATTTCTCTTATTTATTTCCCCTTGTTTGGAAATAACAACATTTGATGCCAAAGTATTTAGCACAAATTCTCTTCTTGAATTTTGATTAACGTGACACACTTAATACCCTTAACCATTGATCCCAAAGATATTTTGTAAACACAATAATTTTTAACATAAGGTGTAGTGTGCATGCTTTGAAAGAAAGAAATTTTGTATGATATTTTAACAAACTTTATACTTGATTTAGTTTTAGAATATGAATTCATACTTTTGTTATTCCACTAGTTTTAAGGCTTTGTTATCACAATTTTACATTGAAACAATCTACAATAGATGTCAATGGATACACCAATTGTAGAGGAGAAATTGCTTCTTTTTCATCATATAATTCGACCTTAATTTCCTTGCATAACATTTGAAATTATTGGTCACATAAAATAAGGCTATTGGTGTGTGTAGCTTTGATAGCCATAGTGAGCTTCAATTCCATAGAAAGATGTTACCATAGTAAGCTCGAATTCCACATATAGATAACACAAAACTTGTATTTATCTTCTAGCTTCAACGAGGTCATATAGATATCTCCTTATTCTTCTATACTTTTTGTCTTTTTCTTTCCTTACATAATTCATAGATTATAGAGATGAATGACTTTTATGATATGTGTGAAATTTCCCTTTAGGAGGAACAAATTCCTTCTTTATATAGTCATTAATGGAGCCGAAAGGGTGCCAAAAGGGGGCTAAGCTAACTTGACTTTAGGAGGGTTAACTTGGCCAACATGGAGATACAAATATAAAATAAAAATATGATTTTCCTTTTTCTTTTCAATGTCCAAATGGGACATGATAAAAGAAATTTTATTTTGATTCAAAAATGAATTATTCTAGCATGATGACCATGCTTTCGCATAATAAAATCAATATATATTATGAAGACCTAACCTAATTACAAACTCCAATAAATGGGACATTGATTACTGTTTTCCATATCAATTGTTTCCGTCAGTTGGAAACCTTTCTTTTCTCTTAGTGGCATTTATTCTTGCTTTATTCACTTCATCTCAATATTAAATAGCGACACATTGGATGGATAGTAGGTACAACCAAATAAGTACCTCTCATATTTATCTTCATCAAGCGAGGGAAGTTTAAGTACAGTGGATGAAGGTCAAATATCTAGTATGTCTAACAGACAAAGATCAAATAGGGGTGAGAAGATTAGAATAAAATTCCATAGACACATGGGATTTTTTATTTCTGAAGGGGGTTTGTGTTCTTATGACGTTGAGAGCCTAGATGACATTGAGTTTCCCTTGAGATGCCAACATCTAGTGAAAATATGGGTACACAAGGGCCTTCCTGAAGTAAACATATATTTTTTTCTCAATGAGAGGACATATCACATTGTTGCATTATCGCTACATGGTTTGGGCTATTTTCCATGGATGACCTAAAGGTTTCTTATGATGGATCAATTGAATTGATGGAGTATGTTGGATCCTATTATAATTACAAAGCTTGGATGTGAATGGTCCAATATATGGTAGGTATGTGAAGATACAGATTAGATGCAAATTATATACAACTATGAAGCAATGATAAAAATAAAGGAGCATCTACTATCTATATTGATGAAAGGCCAAAAGTATTGGAGAATATTGTATGGTTTAAAAGTAGTACACAACCTGAGACAACAAATAAGCAACCCAATTGCATATTTGAGGCACGTGAAGGAAACCATGTACTCATATGTGCAATAAGATCAATAGTTGTAGGAGAAGAGTTGTTGATCAATTATAACTTAAATCAAATAGATATAGACATTTCCATTATGGGGGATGTATGTAACCTCTCATTAATGATTCTTATATGCTATGTTTAAAAATAAAATCTTGCACCATTAAGAAGAAGTAGCATGGTAAGATAAGAAATTAACTACTAAAATGCTGAAATTAAATCAATTTTGTGTTATTTTGTCTTATCTCATAGTCCCATTTATGCAGTTCCTTTTCCAAAAAACTTGGGTTTGAAAATTCCATAATTACTCACATGCATACTATAGGACTAGTCCTTTATTCGTCATATTTGTATGTGTTTATATGTCCATCGATTAAATTTTTATGTTGATATATATTCTTTAAAAATTTTTTAAAATATTTTGACTACTTTAATTATATTATTATGTCGCAGGGTGATCCATGTCGAAAAGTGCCTGCACGGTCATAAGTAAACAAATAACAAATTTTCTCTACATTTAATGTGAAATTTTGATTATTTGTTTATACAATCGAAATAATAAATTTTGTTTTGTTGAAATATAGAGTCTAAGCCCCATGGTGATGATCTTATTGATGAGGAAGAGTCATGGTCATCCCCCAACTTTGATGTCACAATAAGAAAGTAGGTGAATAAAATGAACAAACAATTCTTTGAGTTGATTTGCAGTAGTGATCGCAGTCCTACGACTAAGACTAGGATCAAGCAATTAAGAGAAGATATTGAGACATACAAGGTAATAACCATATTTTAAATTGAGCTTTTTTTATGTCATAAGTTTTATCTTGAATGTTTGTTTTTTAACATTTACATTATTTAATTGAAAAAGTATTTTCATTCTTATGTAGCGTTATTTGGAGGACCTCCCCCCCCCACATTAGTCAGATGATCCCCAACTTAGTGTTGGTACTAGTGGAACTGATGAGACATAACTTGAGTATCTAGCCAAAACTAGCACCTCACATACATCTACTCCCAATACTGACACTAGGTCCACACATTGCCTTTGATGCATGAGCACATGCCCCACTCACTACGCGTAACCAGGATTTGGATTAGGTGGTGACTGTAATACTGATGACATTAAAGGTTCATTCTTCGAGCATCACATGTTAAGAGCATGGGGAAAATTGTGTGCACATTTTTGGTGAATGATGAAGGACTTCCAACAAAAACACCAAAAATTCCTAGTATCTTTTTTTATGTTTTAACTATTTCATGTTTTCTATTCAAAACATAAGTCATATATATTATTATTTTCAAAATAATGATCATATATTTATTAATTTAGGTAATAACTTGTTTTATACAAAAATGGATGACAAAGCATTAGATATTTTTGGGCACACCATATGCAATGTAACCACCCCTCCCATATCTACCCAATTTCACCGGCCTGCCGGTGTAAACATGAGAGGAGGAGATACTATGAAAGGAACTAACCTCTTAGGTTCCCTTAAGGAAGTGGGGCAAAATATGGAAGAAAAATGGACAACTCAACACATCTTACAAGGCCATAGGTCACTTAGAGGTTGAGTAACCACCCCAGGTGGCTAAATTAGGAGTTGGACCACCTTTTACTTGCCCTGAGCCCTCAAATATTGCCACATAAAGGTATCCATGTAGTTGGAAGCCTCCAACCACTCCTACGAGCCTGCTTCCCAGTGGTTGCAAGCCAAAATTCTCAGTTCAGAGCATGCAGTCCCAAATTTTAAGTCTACTTTCGAGGCCAACTTCTAGACCACTGCCCAGAACTCAATGAAAATTTCTAGAATGATAAATGACATCAAGAAAAATCCATTCATACGAAATTGATAAAATAATTCAACTAATCATTCATAACCATGAGAGTAATTTCTTCAAACACATGGCAAACATGTAATCTACAGATCATCATTCACTAACCATTCATCAACAAGTAACATGTAATCTACAGATCATCATTCACTAACCATTCATCAACAAGTCAAACACATCAAGAGATATAGCCAATATACATCTTATAACCAACATATAACAAAAAATGAACAATCTATATACCATGATAAAACACCATCAAAGCCAAATAATAAAAAGTACAATTACTCGTGAAAGTATATGATGAAAATAACTCTTATATACATGTTCAAAATCCAACCAAGCTAGGGACTTACACATACCACTCGACCATAGATTGGGCTTAACCAAATCTCACTTTTAGCTAATCACCCCTGTGGCATATTCTAAGTGTGAATGTGGGATCTCATGGAATAAACCGGCTAAAACCAAACCAAGGCTTTCAGAAGAAGCTCATGGTCGGACATCACTTACACCAACCAGATTAGTCTCTACCCAATTTGTCTAGGGCTTCAATGCATTTGTCCCATCCATGGCTCTAGGAACTAATAACTCAACCCAAAACCTTCCAGGGCTCCAGAGCATTTGTCCAACCAAGGCTCTAGGATTAGTAACTCAACCTACCAAGTGCTCCAGAGCATTTTTCCAACCAAGGCTCCAGGACTAATGACTCAACCCAAGTTGTTTGAGGGCTCCTAACTAGTTGTTCCAAACAATGACTCCAAGAACTATTAACTCAACCAAAAACCATAAGGAACCTAAGCACCAATTAGAAAAAACAAGTGGAAAAATCCACAACACTATGGATATCCAGGAAATGGCAAGGTTGGGAAAAACCATTATCAATCTAGGAAATCCTCCATTCCAATGACATATCATAACCAATTAACCACATGAATATACCATGCATGCCAAAAATATGGAGGAATTCATACATGCAACTCAATACACGCAGAGAAATATTGTTGTAGCTACAGATCCTATGACCCCCCTTGCACTTTCCTACTTTTCCTTTACCTTCTTTGTCCAAATCTATGTTGGCATTATGATGCATATGTTGTCCTTGATGGAAACACACTTATAATAGAACAAGTATATGGTGACTAGATGAATCCATAGGTCATGGAACATAATACCAAAATGATGGGTCAAACGTTTACATATCATAATTAGAAGTTTTATAGAGGTGAATATTTGAAAATATATATTTGGGTTCATCAAGGCCAAGTCGCGTATACACACGAGTTTGGTGAAGCAAAGTAGTGTATTGTTTTTTCACCATGATATTCTAAATACCAGGGGTCCTTACCATGGTATTGGCCTATAGTAATGAGCGTGGAAACGAATATTGATCCCGTCAAAGTTTACCATTGCCACTAGTGTAGTTTTGACCCGTGGTATTGGATAAGGGCTAAACTATATAAAGAGGTGAAGATCAAAGCGCTAAGTGTGAAAGTGAAAGGGATTTTGATGGATACCTCAATATGAGGTATATTTGCATTGTAAGGTCCATAATTGTCACATAGATCTGAAAAAATTATGCACTAATGAATATAATGATGGATCAAGATCATGAGACCTGAAATAAAGTTTCATTGTATGATATGCTCATGGATTGACTAGATATAAGTATAGATGCATGTTTTTATCTCTAAATATTATGATCTGGGTCTTTCAAAAGTTCTAAAGAGTTGTGCAATTTTAGGTCAAAATTTGCAGATCTATATGTTGGTTGGTCTCGGGAAGAGTGCGTATACACGCGGGTTCTCTACTTCGAAGTCACGTATATTTAGTAAGGGTTTCTATTCATAAATGACTGATCAACTTGATCAATTTTGCACTTTATTTTTTGTTTGACAATGATTTCCTCATGTTGATCTAGGTTGAGTAATAATGTCTGAAGTAGAAATGATTGAATGATGAAGTTGAATTTGTTTACATGTTGATTGATTAAAGAGATTATTGATGTTTCTGATTGTATGAGGGTTCTGTAATCTAAGAAAATATTTCAAAATGTCTTTGGTCAACTATGTGTCTGATTCAAAATTACAAGTTTTGAGTTTTCAGTATATTAAGACCTATACGCAGGTTTCTCTACATAAAAATGTGTATACATGTGGTGGCTTGTTGGGGCTTGAGCACAGTTTAGCATTAGTTAGCAAAAAAAATACATGCACTACTGACCCTTTCGGCATCAGCCCGTAGAGCGCGAACCAAAGTCTCACCTGAAGCAGTATGAGGGGATGTTAGAACCAAGTTTTTGTGCCTTGAGATGGTCGTGATGTTGGTTTATTCCTTCTATTCCTACTTCCGTGCAGGTCACTTAACTCTAGGGCTTGCCAGACTTGCCCTTGATTCCGCCCTTGAATACCTCCACAAAAATGTATGATTAACCTTCACGTAGCCCTAACCTTCGCTTAGGTACTTTCGTGCTGCTAGGGAATCATACTAGATAGATTCCCAAACTAGTCTAAGTGTCTTACTTATCTTATTAAATGCTCATAGTTAGCACCATGTAAACATGTATCCTTATTTGTGTTCAATTATCCAACATAATTACATTCATTTGCACATCATATAAGCATTATAAAGGAAATTCATACATAATATGACAAGATGCAGTGACTAGAACAAAAACACAAAATTTACAGAATACTCCTCTATATTGATATCTTCAAGTGATTACAGAGTCTATCCACCCTATGCACATAGCTGCAGGGGTCCGCGCACTCAGTTGTGGACTTCCACCCTAGGCCTCTGCACACTCAATTGCAGAGCCTCAACCTATGCTACGACCCAGAACTTAGATTTGTTACTTCAAGCTATGACTATCTGAATTCATCTCTTTTCTTTTATTAAAATTTCTTAGAGCTTAGCTCTTTTTATACAATCTCATGGTCCACTGACCATGGGTACATCTTTTATAGCTGACTTTAATTTACAAAAATAAGGGTGGATAACCCTTTATGACTTAATACACCTTCACACTCTGTGACCAGAAAATGCGGAGTATTTACAACTTTATTGCAGAATTTGACCCAAAACATGGGCTTTTTGCCCCAAAACTATCCTTGGGGGATCTCGTTCACAACAGACCCCCAACATGAACATCATGACTTTCCCTCAAGTCACCTGGCAGGTGCGAAGATCTTAGCATGAAGACCTTCCAACTCAACTCGTATGACCGCAACCTCGATAATACACTAAGCTGCCACCTATTTCATGTCTTCAACTATCTGCTCGGTCACTGCTCGTAAATTGTCGGCCTAAAGCTTTTGCTGAGTTGCTTGCAGAGTCATAAGCTTTCCTTCAATAGAGCCTATCACCATGTAAGCCTCATCCATCTAGGGTTTCAGCCTTGCCTTCAACACTGCTTCCTTGTGTATTGCTGCATCCACTTGTTCTTTCAGCTGCTTGGCCTCCTGCAAATTTTCCAATCTTTGTGTTAGCGCGACAATTTGTGTTGTGCCCTTGACTTAATCATAGTGCTGTTGTAGTTCACGTGCTTCCATCTCTAGTTGCTGCATATTGGGGTCTTATTGCAAGCATATCAGGACCTAAAACGACTGCTTAAAAGTTGTGTGTAGTCTTCTACTACACTGTCCACCACCGCTACTGCTTTTGTGACAACAGTCGCTTGCTGCTTCTTGACTTCTAGCGGAGTTGAAGGTTGGGCCTTCAGCTGCAACTCTGTAATCTGCATGTTCAAATCCAACTGAACCTTTGCCATCTCAGTGCGATTTTCGCACACCCCTGTAGCCAGGATACAGATGCGCACCTCGACTGGCTCCTCCTTAGGAATGGAAAACTCTAAGACCATTCAGCATGCCTCCTCGACAACCTAGATAATATTCTTGTTCTAATTGGTTGCCTTGGACATAGTAGTGATGGCATAATCTTGTTGTAGCTCCATCTGC
This sequence comes from Pinus taeda, assembly GCA_000404065.3. Classification (NCBI taxonomy): domain Eukaryota; kingdom Viridiplantae; phylum Streptophyta; class Pinopsida; order Pinales; family Pinaceae; genus Pinus; species Pinus taeda. Next base: position 253,844 of record APFE030221878.1, read on the forward strand.
TTGTTGTTGATTCGTTGTTCACTAATCACCTGGAGTGTGCGGTGCTCACGGGCCCTCAGCTCTGCAATCACTCCATCTTGTAAGAGGTGGATTATTTCACCAGGGAGCACTGCCAGTTCAACCCTACTCCCTTTAGCACATTGATAGTGGGCCTGTCAGCATCGTTCTCCATGGTCAGTGCTCCATCAGGAAGCACTATCGCACTAGAGGCCTTCGCGCGTAGCATCTTGGAAGCCTTTGCAGTGCCAATAGTAAGGCTGGTGGACATCATGCCAGCCTGAGATGTGCAGGTCTACAGTTCCTGTAAACCTATCTGGATAGCCCCCAAGATTATCTACTGCTGCTGCTCAAACTATTACAGGGCCTCTGCAGTGACATCCCTCAATGTGTCACTGATATCATGCAAATTTCCCTTTGTTAGCGTGATAGGGTCCAGTGATGTTTTGGTGGCCATTGATTTATTCATGGACCCTCCTTTCTCCTACTCCCTTGGATGCTTGATGCAGGCAGATGTCTCCTGAGGGTCCGTGTTATGCTGCTATGTTTACTCATCCATCTCCTCCTTTGTCTTAGGCGAAGGTGACTTCTCACCTTTGTTAGAGCCTCACTCTATTTCACCTGTCTTCTTTTTCCTCTTTTCATCTAGATGTGTCATCTTAAGCTTGGCCTCCTTCTTTCTCTATGCAGCGAACTTGCTCCCTCCCACTGCCAAGTCTATTGTAGCGCACCACTCTTCCAGCCATTGATCAAGTACTGCATCAATGGCATCATCCATTGCTAGGTAAGGCAAGTCATACCATTTTTATGTAGGGTCTTTCCATGCTCTGATGGACACATAGTGAAAGTCTTCTTTAAATGTTGCATAGCCCTACAGGTCAGCGTACACCATAGGTGACAACAATGGTTTGCAATTGATGGCCATGCAAATTTTCATCTCCATCAAGATCTAGAAGATCTTGCTGTCTTTGACGCATTGTGTGTCCTTGGTCACCCAAAACAAAGCGTACTTCGCTGCTTCTGGTAGGTCTAGCACAACTGAAGGGAATTGATTGTCCTCTGGCAGCTCCCATGCTACCAGCACAATTGACAGCAAGAGCCATGCATAGTGGAACATCTTGCTGAGCTTCTACGCTTCGCAAAAGTTTTCTAGGAACTCTCCGCGAAGGTAGTTTGACTAGTGGAACTCAACACCTTCGACGCACTGGGCTACTAGCGCGACAATAGGCACCGACACCCTATCGGCACAACACTTCCTCATCACTTTGCCTGCTAGAATATGTGTAGCTACCTTTACAACAAGGTCACAAATGGTGGATATAGCATATTTGTGCAGCTTCTTCACCAGTTTAAATTTTTCTTTCATGGATTCTGCGAGGGCCTATTCACCACCTTTTCTGCCAAATATCATGGCCAAATTCTCTCTTGTTTAAGCCAATCACATGATACGGTGGATCAACCTATCCATGATGGGTATTGGCTAGTCCAGGCATAGGAAACCATCATGCACCAAGCATAGCAGCTGCTTGATGACCAATAATGTCACCGAGGTGCATTGTAGTGCGACACCCAAAGCAGGTTGAGCAACCCTACCTTGTCTACTCCTCGAAGGCACCTCCGTGACTCCAATGTGATCATTCTGGTCTTTGTATCGATGATGCAACGCATTAGCTGCTCAGTCACTAGGTGTGTGAACTTCTCGTGATCATCCATGTCCTAGTCCTCAAGTTTTAATAGCGACACTCGTGCCAAGCACGGTCCTTCGAACACAATCTCATGTGGTAACAAAGGGGTTTGCAAGGGGATCTTTCTCTCATCGATGTCTCTTGGCACCTTGGTCTTGGCCTTACACTGAGGGACATACTTAGGAAACCGAGTAATAGGGTCAACACCCTAGGCTTCAACCTCTTCCACTTCTACTCCCACATCCTCATCATCCATTGGGATGTCTTCAATTTCTTCCTCCTCCAGCTTCAAACTGATGAATTTACCCTTCTCTTGTGCAGTGGGCTTTGGTGGGTTTCCTCTTGGTGATTCACGCACCGGTATTGAAGGCTACTTGCATTTCTTATCCTTCACTCTCTCCTTGGTTTGGGTCATCTTTGGTCTTGGCATCCTCGGCGGTTTAGCAACTTTGGCTAATACTTCGGCCACTTCTGGAGCAACTACTTCTGCCTCTATCTCCATTTCCGACACCGACTCCTATGCTATTTCTTCGGTATCTATATTTTTTTGTGGGTGCCGACATAATTCTTTCCAATAGTGATCGCGACATCTCTAGTAAGTTTGCAAACACTAGAGTCGCTTTCAAAGCCTTGAAGAATTCTCAGTGTATGCGTGCCTAAGATCTCAACACCTCAATTCTCAAAATGCCAAGTGTTTTTCACTGGGTAACCACCTATAATTTATAGGGCATTTTGAATTCAAATCCTATTGTTCCCCCTAAATTTGGTTCATTAATGTCGGATTGGCGGCAGATATTCAAGGATCTAACCCATAAATTTCATCTTAAATGCCGGTCGCCCACTCCATTTGGCCGCATTTCTACTGTCATATTATGAAAAGTTCCTTTAACAGTCACTTTTCAACCGACCTGCACAATTGCTCCCTGGTAGTGCACCTCCCTTTGCACTGCCGCAAACCTTGTGACACTTCCTTGCTTTGCACAATCTTCCAATCATGTAGCTCCCTAACCTGGGCATTGTAATTTATAGTCTCATGCCTCCTTTTAGTTGCCTGGAGTGCTAAGACTATGCTACCTTCATCTCGTCACATGGAAAGACAGCCAGTGTATGACTTCAACTGGCTTCCATCCACCTTTCCTAGGAAGGGTTCTCCATTCAATTTGACCAACTGAACTGCTCCTCCATCAGTAATCTCCTTAATGACATAGGTCCCTAACTAGTGCATTCTGAATTTCCCTAGAAATTGATCAAACTTGCTGTCATATAACAAAACCAGGTCATTTATATTAAAGGTGCGCAACTTAATGTGTCGATCATGCCATGATTTTTCGTGCTACTTTTGAACCTGTTGGTGAAATGCATCTAGAAATCTCTCTTCCTCATGCTCATCTAGTTCTGTGAGCCTTTCCTCTAGGGCTCCATGATTCGTAATACCCATGACTACCGCTACGCGAAGACTAGGCATGATGTATTCCATGGGAATTACTTCTTCAACACCATAGACAAGCCGAAAGGGTGTTTGGCCAGTCAACTTCTTTCATGTCATCCGATAGGCCCATAGTATTGTGGGTATGCAAGGTCCCAATCACTTCGCTGAGCATTGCAAACCTTGGTCAATGCTTTCTCTAACACTTTATTGAATGCTTCCACCATCTTGTTAGCCTGGGGCTAATAAGGTGTGCTCTTCTGGTGATATGCCTAAAATTCCTCCATTAGCATGCTGATCATCAAATTTAGAAAGTGCATACTGCGATCACTCATCGAAATCTTTGGACAAACAAATCGTGTTAGTACATACTCAAAGAGGAACTTCGCAGCAGTCGCGCTAGTGCAATCCTTCATAGGTTGTGCCTCCACCCATCAGGTCAAATAATCAGTCGAGTTGATAATATACCTCACTCCCATCTTTCATTGGGGTTGAATGGGTCCCACAAAATCTATCGCCCATTTGTCAAAGGGTTGCAACGTCATCTATGGATTCAAAGGTAGTTCATTCCTCCATGATGGCCTACCAGTCCTTTAACACACATCACACGCCTTGCAATATGCTTTTGAGTCCCGATGGAGGGTTGGCCACCACAACCCTGCACATATTATCTTTTGCACAATTTCTCTCCTTGCATAATGTCCTCCCACAACACCACCATGTGCATTGGCGAGGATGCTGATTCTTTCAAACTCTGGTACATACTGTCGCAATATCTCATTGGACCCCATTTTATAAAGATTCCTAGTAATGACAGAGAAATATGTCACGTGCACTACGAACTCCTTCTTCTGCTGGACAGTGTATCCCTCCGAGGCAGTTCCTATCGTTAGGAAGTGTAATATATCCTCAAAATAGCCATCTGCGACATGCATTGCAAATAGTTGCGCGTCAGGCACTCCCTCCTCCAAATTAGTGGGCTCTTTCCCTATTTCAATGCATGACAGATGGTCTGGTCCCGCATTTAGTCGTTTAGGCTTCACAATAACTTCAAAATCATATTCCTGGAACAATAATAGCCACCTATAGATTCTCCCCTTCAACACAGGCTTATTAACCAGGTACTTTAGCATCGAGTGATCTGTGTACATCTTAAAATAGCCTCCTAACAAGTAGTGTCTAAAATTTTGGAGTGTGTATACCATAGCTAACCCTTCGCACTTGGTGGTCGAACAATTTTTCTCCACCTTGGATAACATTTTTCTTGCAAATGTGATAGGATGGTCCAAGTATCCTCCTCTAGCCTATGTCAGTACTACTTTGAACACTACACATGATGCATTGACATGTACATGAAATTCCTTCTTCCAATCCGAGAATAATAGATCGACATGGTGACCATCTTTTCTTTGAACACAGTCAAGCTCTTCTTACAGTCCTCATTCCAGCAGAATGTGACATCCTTCTTTAACAACTTCTCCATAAGCGTAGTGATCTAGGCATAGCCTTTGATGAACTTTCTATAATAGTTTGTATATCCTAGGGTAGCGCACAACTATTTCACACTCCTCAGCACTTCAAAGTTTAGTATCACTGCGATATTTGTGGGATCTACCATCAGTCTCTATCTGCAGACCACATGACCCAGCAGGGTCCCAAAAGGAACACAAAATAGGAACTTCTTCAAATTGAGCATGATGTGGTATCTTCTACAGGTATCTAACATCAGGCACAAGATTTCTACATGGCGTTTCACCAACCCAAACATAGTCCAATCATCAAAGTACATGTATAGGAACTTATGAATAAATTCCTTGAACACAACAACGAGTACGCACGAGAAAATCACGGGTGCATTCTTCAACACAAATAGCATTATAATGTACCAAAAACAACCCCACTTAGTGGCGAAGGTTGTCTTACTCTTATCCTATGGCATGATTTTGATATGATGGTACCCAAAGAACCCATTAGTGAAGGAATATGCTTCCTAGCCACCTACATTTTCCAACACTTCATCTATGAATGGATTCGGAAAGGATCATGTACAAAAGCATCATTCAACATTCTAAGATCTACACATATCCTTATTTCATCCTTTTTCTTCTCCTGTATCACAATTGGGCTTACCCAGTTAGATTCTTCCATAGGTTCAATGATGCCTAATGTGAGCATCTTGTCTATCTCTAAGTGGACCTTCTCCTTATACTTCATATTGAGATGGTAAGATATTTTCTTAACCAGCTTTGTGTCAGGCTTCAACGTGATCTTCATAAGACCTGGGTCCCAAATTATCCCTTTTAAATACTTAAACTTAGTAGGGAATAAATATTGGTATTAAGGGAGTAATTCATCGACCTTATCTATCGTCACTTCTTCCCAGTAATCTCCAATCTTCACAAACTTGGGCTTTACCTCTGTACCAATGTTTACCTACTTCATTTTTAGCGGCGTAGTTATATGAGGATTCTCAACCCATGGTCCTTCAACCTCGTGGTGACCTACTATTTCCAAGATGTTAATCTTTCACGAATACTCATCCTCTTCTTCAGTGGTCACGTTATAGCATTCTAGCGGGTGACTTAGCTAACTAGCTCACTCAGGATGAATCAGGTCCAAAGGATCTTGTGATATCCTAAAGATTGCTACTTTCACCTCTTGTAGTGCCTAGTCAATACAATCAAACCCATCTTCAAAGCTGAATGTCATTATGAATCCTTCAAGAAAAATATCCCATTCACTTGTACCATGGTAGAGCTTTGTTTCTACATACCAGTTCAGCGGGACGACATCCAAGGTGTGGCAGAACAAGTGCACCCATTTAGGTTGGGGCCTGTCTCCATAAGCCTAAGCCCATTTGGCCAAGTGCACGCATGGATCATCCTACCCATCATATTTTTCTGTTATCTGCACCTTCAGCTTCCCAATGTGTTCTCATCATCCTCCTACATTCATTGCAATCATCAAAGCTTCCCTTGTGCATACCCTACCATCTTGTGGGTGTAGCTCGCAATGCCCAGTCCAATGCCGGGAAGCACTACTTTTTTGGTACCTCCCCCTCAAATGCATCCAAAACGATATCTACATCATTCAAGCCCTCATAAGTGGGTAGATTTCTTACTTTTGACGACACATAGTGCAACGACCGGGTCATCATGTTACAACTCAGTGTGGTTACTTCATGTAACCGATTTTTCCAGTGCTCTAATTCTTCATTAGAGTCCAAGGTACAGGAACTCCCGCAATCCCATATAATTCATCCATCCATTGTTGGATCCACCCAATCCTGGTCTCATGCTATTATCTTATATATACAGTCCAGATCGTCATTTCTCATAATCGTGGACTGGTTTAGTATAGCGCGATCCTTTAGCAGGATCTAGGAGCACTATTACACGAAGCGATTTCTTCTCAAATATCATCTTTTGTTTCTTTAGGTTGATTACTATTGGGCCTCCAAAATTTCTTCAAATTGACATCCACTTTCACCTTTATCGCCATCATTTCACTCACATGTCACATCTCCATAACTATATAACCTTTCATTAGCCACCATTTTCATAAATATATGATGGGCTAGGATCCTTATTTACCAAAGTTATTTATTTTATGTGTTTAAAGTGAATTTATGATTAAAAACTAGGAAATTAACGCAGTTTCATGTATCTATATATGTGGCTTGAGTTTCATGACGTGTGTAGGTCATTTGGAAGCTTCCAAGGCACCCTTATGTGGCCTCCAATGCTCAAATTCGAATTCCCTTCAAAGGAGATTTGGATATGTGTCCTATTTGGATTGTAACTCTATGACGTGTCTCATCATTTCCTATTTGGATTAGAACTCCATGAGACACCTAGGGGATATGTGTCTCATTATGAGCTATTTGGTTGTAACTATATGAGAGTTTAGTGGAACTTCATTAAATAGGGTAGCTTCTTATGCTTTTGTATAAATAGGAGAGCCCTTTCCTTCGAAAGACGTGTAAAGTTGGGGAAATGATCATATTTTGAATATAGAATTTGGATTTGGCACCATGCTCATGAGTGATGTTCACTTTGATTTAGTTATGCTTGTATTTGGAGCCTCTCAATTTTCCATCCGTCATTCTTTTGGATTGGCCATCTATAATGTGTGAGGTTTATTGTTTTTCATAGATTAAGATTTATTGATTTCATAGATTAAGATTTATTTATTTTCATATATTTTCCTATGTGAGAGGGTAAGAGTGATTGTTTTTATTTTCTTTCATATCTAGAGGTTAAGAATTATTTTTTTTTCTTTCATTTCATATCATTTGGTTTTGATTATTCATTTCATAGGATCCTGATTTGATAATGCACACATGATCCCTGAGAGTAGATTTCATTTCATGCAATTTCATTTTTGGAAGAGTGGTGTGCTTTTCAATTCTCACACGTGTGGTAGATTAAGACTTCAATTCCTGAAAGTGTGGTAGATTAAGATTTCAATTCCTCTAACTATGATAGATTTAGATTTCAATTCCAAACACTGTACTATAATTCCTTTTTAGTCGATTGTTGAATTAGAATAGGTGAATTTGGTTTTCCATTATTTGGTTTCATAGTTAGATTGATCTAAATTGAAAGTTAATTTCTAGCATATATAGTGCACACATACTTCACAAGTTTTACGAAGCCCCTAGTTTGACAATTAAATGATAGGAAATCACTTTGCCTCAACAATTACCCTGTTCATATTAGTAGCCCAACCAATGCCAAGGAGCGCAAGGTAGGGGTTGCTATCATCCACAATTTCTATTACTTCAAATTTAGCCAGCACGCTCGCACCTTCAATATCTACAGTCACCCCTTGCAGCTACCCCATGGGGATGATCTTCTGCTAGTTTGCCATCCTTAGCTGAATCAGAGACCACGATAGCACGGGTATCCCCATCCATTCCCAAGTCTATTTTGGTAGGATGTTCGCGTCTGACCCTAGGTCCAAGATAACCTAATCCATCTCATACTCTCCTATCAGTATGGTTAGTCTCATCTCCTGTCCTGTACTTTTTTTATGCTTACCAAGCTCTCGTACTACGCATGGTTTAGGTGGAGTGTTTCCATTAGATCTATTTATAAGCTCCTATAGCCCCTTCATAACATTTCTATCACACAGTAACTTCATGCAGGTCTCCAAGAAGGGTGTAAGCATAGAAGGGTCCATCTCCTGATTAGGCTTATCCTTGCTCCGTGAGGTGGAGGTCTCAACGAAGCACTTCTTTGCCTCCATGAATGTTCCATGTGCATGCTCCAAATCGAACTCAGTCTCCTTTACCAAAGCTTTGTGAACTAATGTGTTTTCCTTGAGTTGTTTCCCCTTATCATCTCCTGTTGTGATTCCACTTCGGAGCACTATATTTACATTTGGATTCTCTTCATGCAGCTCACACTTCATCATTGTAGGTTTTGAGTTGGCTGGGGTGGTAGTGCCCCTTTGTCATGTATCCTTCTTATCAGCGTAGGAAAATATTTTGTATCTTGATCAAATAGAGTGCAATACTTGCACGACGAATGCGTAGGGCTAGTGCAATCACAGGCATAGTGTCCTGGTCCTCGACAATTGTAGTAGATCAATTGTCCCAGACCTCTGCCAGGTCCTCTTCTGCCTCGGCCTTGTCTACGTCCTTGAAAGCTTGTCCACAGCAGCCCCACACTCTGGTTAGGGGGTTGCATTTTTGTCTGGACCCTATATGTAGGTGTTCTATCCATCATCAATTCGTATCTTCTGCAGTTTCTCTCATCATATCCTACTTACCTACAGAAGTTGTAGAACAGTAGATGTGTTGTCTGTACAAACTTCTGCAATAAATGACAGTTATCTGTGGCATCTTTTCCTTCTATCTGACTTATAGTGCACCACAACGCAGGCCCCGTGCTTGGTCTTGCCTGAGCTTCCAGCCTCAAAGGCACCGGTACACCTGCATTATAGTTCGCAAAGACCAGGCAATGGTCTTTGTCATGCCCTTGACCCTTGTATTTCAAGCACCATACCTCTTCGTGCACCTCTGGTCAAATTGTTTTGTCCTGCTTCAAACTCTGCATCTCAAGAAAAATATTTCTCGATTGCACATGGATCTGATGAACCCCCAAATTTGGATCTATTGCAATCTCCAAGGCCTCTTCCTGGTTTGTTATCTTCTATTGCGATAGCGCAACCCTTAGGTGTGGCAGGAGTAAAGGCACAAACCATTTGTGATGATGTCTGTTTGTTAAGTTCATGTTAGCTTTGCGGATTTTATATTTCAACCTCTGATCGAGTTCCCAAGGGGTCTCGCCTTGTTGCATCACAATTTCCTTGAACCCCACAATCAACTATGCCTCAAATTTAGCCCTACTAAATTATTTATTCAGTGTTGTCTGGATGTTTGCCACTCTAGCATTCAGGTTATCATTAGAGTACTTGATGTACCAGGTTAGTGTGCAATCCTGCAGAGCACTAACCAGGTTTGCCTTATTCATGTTATTATCTGTAATTCTTTAAGCTTCCCATATAGCTTTTACCGCGAACCAAAACTGTTTTGAGTCCTCATTTCCCAAGCCTTTGAACAAGGACAACTTTACTGAATTTTCCATACTAAAGTGTGGTGGAGGTGGAGGTGGAGGTGGTACGGGTGAAGTCGCAGGTGATGGTGGTGAAGTTGGAGGTGGAGTGGCTAGACGTGGTAGTTGCAGGAATCCTTGTCTTATTAACTGAATAGCACTTTACAGAGAAACCTGTACTATTCCCTCTTCATTACCTTGTGGAGGTGAAATCAATGGACTATATTTAGGACCATTTCTTCCTTCCTTCCTGTAATTTTTTCTGCTTCGTGTAGCTCCAAACATCAAAGTAGCTGCATAACCCATTTTTCACACAATAACATTTTAATCCATGTATTCAAATATTTCACGTACTTACCTCGCAGTCCTTTGAAAAAGCACCGCTCCGCCTCGCTGAAGCTAACTGAGGTATCGACCGTGAATTCAGTCACAAATCCTCCTATGATGCGATCGAGCAAATGATTGATAGTGCCGGTGATCTTATCCTCAAATGATTCCAATCTCTGCACTAGCTCTAGGGTCCAAACAATAGGACCATCAAGTTTCCACCTTCCTTGGCTATCTGCTAGCTTCGCCATCCACCCGTATAGCTCAACCGGAAAGGAACAGAAAAAGATCTCATGTATTTCTATATATAGGTACCTATCTAGCCAATGTTCCTTTGTCAATCACGGACTTCTGCTCTCTTGCGCTATGAATTCGTGGATCTTCCTATCAACTAGTCTCTGATCTCTTTCTTAGTTGGATTCCAGTGATACAAAATCACACATCTCTTATGAAGATTTTGGTCTCGGCAATGGAATCGTTTGTTGGCTTGTTGGGGCCTGACCTAGGTTCAGTGTTAGTTAGCTAAACAAATCCCTACACTACTGGCTCTTTTGATATCAGCCCGCAGAGCACAGAGCGCGGACCGACGTCTCACCCAAAGCAGTTTGGGGAGATGCTGGAACCATGTTTCCGCACCATGAGATGGTAGTGATGTCAATTTATTCATTCTATTCTTGCTTCCATGCAGGTCACTTAATTCTAGGGCTTGCCAGACTCTCCCTTGATTCTACTATTTAATACCTCTGCGAAAATGTATGATTAACCTTTGTGCAACCCTAACCTGTGGCTCAGGTACTTTCGCACTGCTAGGGCATCGTACCATATAGATTCCCAAACTAGCCTAAGTGTCTTACTTATCTTATTAGATACTCACAGTTAGCATTGCGTAAACATGTATCCTTATTTGTGTTCAATTATCCAACATAATTACATTCATTCGCATATCATATAAGCATTATAAAGGAAATTCATACATAATATGACAAGATGCAGTAACTAGAACAAAAGCATAGAATTTGCAGAATACTTCTCTTTATTGATATCTTCAAGTGATTACAGTCTCTATCCACCTTACGCACAAAACTACACGAGTCCATGTACTCATTTGCGGACTTCCACGTTAGGCCTCTGCACACTCAGATGCATAGCCTCTACCTACGCTATGACCTAAAACTTAGAATTCTTACTTAAGGCTATGACTAGTTGACTTCATGTCTTTTCTTTTCTTAAAACTACTTACAGCTTAGCTCTCTTTATACAATCCCATGGTCCGTAGACCATGGGTAGATCTTTTACAACCACTTTAATTTACAAAAATAAGGGTGGAAAACCCTTTATGACTCATTACACCTTCACGCTATGCGACCACAAAATGCGGAGTCTTTACAAGTTTGTTACAAAATTTGAGCCAAAACATGGGATTTTAGCCCCAAAACTGTCTTTGGGGGATCTCGTTCTCAACAACACTTGGGTTGTATTAAGTGAAGTAGCGTATACATTTTGGAATTTGAATGATCAAGGTTGCAGTTGATTCTGTGTGTTGATGCAATATTTTGAGTTCAGTTCTATGTATTGGTTATAGTGATCTAACTGTTCTAGTTGATTGGTTAAGTTTTGATTAAGTGTCAGTTGGTTTGGTTTTACCGATTGGTTGATTCTTTGTGTCAGATATTAATGATTGAGCATAAGTGTTGATATTAGGCCCAGTGTGAAAATTTATGAAACGTGGTCCATGTATGTTGCTGAGGATTTGAGCCTTCAATGAGGAAGTCAAAGCTTCCTCCACTAATAGCTACGATCATATCAGGGGGTTGGATCTCCCTTCTAGTAGGAGCTAGAAAATAAGTGAAGGTTGTAGCCTTCAGCAGGTGGGTGCCTACGTAGTAGTATGAGTTTGCACCAGTACAAGAATGTAAGAAGTTTTTGATATTAATAAGTTTTGAAGATTGAGACGACAACAACGGTGGTTTTCTCCCACATTGGGTGTCCACCTTAAATCCTAGTGTTCATGTGTGTTACTTATGTGTGATACTTTATTATATTCTTACTGCACCTATAAACTACTTATCAAATGTTTGATAAATCTCGTACATTCTGGTTCAATTTTAATAGATAAAGAATTAGTTGTTTTACAAGTTTACTGAACATACACTAGTTTCTTTTACAACAGTCGCGTATAGACACTACTTGGGTTCAATCAAGTCGCGTATACATTTCAAAAAAGAAATTTATTATTGTGAGTTTTTAAAATACTAGTTCAACCCCCTCCCCTCCCCCCCCCACCAAATATTTTTGCCAACAATTGGTATCAGAGTAGGTCCTTCAAAAGAAGTTTGATTTCTTGAAGGAAGATCTCCCAAGATGAGCAATCAAGACAGTACACCATCTATCAAACCACTACTCTTCAACGAAAATAATTTTATATATTGGAAGACAAGAACCATATCCTATCTTCAATCTCTTGGAGTAGATGTTTGGGAAATTGTGGAAGGATTTTAACAATATCTAGTTGCAGTTCCCACCGATGTAGTAGAAAAGAAGACATATGAAACTAATGCCAAATTTGTCAATGCATTAATTGGAAGTCTGACAAAATCAAAAATTGTGAAAGTTATGCAGCTAAACACAACAAAAGAAATATGAGATAGAATCATTCAATGCTATGAAGGTGATTCCAAGGTAAAAAGTCCTAAACTCCAAACGCTCAGAATTCAGTATGAAACTCTCAGAATGCATAATGATGAAATTATTACTATTTTATTTCTACATATAAATGAGATTGTAAAGAGCATGAAAAATATGGGTGAAGAAATAAAGGATACTACTTTAGTAGAGAAAATCTTAAGATCTCTAACTCTTAAATTCGAGTCAAAAGTGTATGCCGTTGAAGAGAAGCATGATCTGCAGACTCTTACTATTTTTCAACTTCATGGGATCCTAAATGCTTTTGAAATGAGGAAAGGAGGTCTCTTAGAAGTCAGAGAAGCCACATTTAAAGCATCTGCAATTGGAAAAGAAAAGGAAGAATGTAAGGAATCGGGATACATATCATAAGAAGATGAGGTGAAATTTATAAATAAACTTCAACTAGGCACCAGAAGGTTTAGAGGTAAGCTTCCCTTCAAATCATTAGGGGAATTTAGAGGTCTAAAATGGGCCTCCTAAGAAAAATTTACAAAAAAAATAAACTTTATAAGAACCAATATGATTCAATATGATGATGTCAACCATGGGGGATGATTCACTATTTTTGGAGATGAAAAGTAAAATGATTTAAAATAATAAAATAATAAACTACTTTTTCAAATTAACTCTTGAAGGTTTTACTCAAATTTCAAGCGGGAGTACTCATTGGATGAAAAATTATATTCCTCACCCAAGGAGTACCCATGTTGCATACTTTTGATGGACCCTGCTACACGAAAAATGAGAAATAAATGAAAAAACATGATTGCAATAATATTTTTCATGTATTTATCATTTTTCATGCAGTAGGGTCCATCAAAAGTATGCAACATGGGTATTCCTTGTATGGGGAATCAAATTATGAATCCAACGAGTGTTTCCGCTCAAAATTTGAGTAAACCCATAGGGAGATAAGTTGAAAATACGAGTTGAAAACCTAATTTTTTATTTTTCACTCTAAAATTTGATGATGTAATCTAATCTTAGTTTATTATTTCTACTATTATTTTATAATTTCCTTAGGAGGCCCATTTTAGACCTCAAAAGTCCCCTAATGTTTTTTTTTTTTTTTTTTGTGGTAGAGTTGGTCATTATGCTACTAAATGTCCTCATAAAGACAACCATGACAAAGGAAAGGATACTGCAAAAGGTAATAGGAGATGGCTTGACAATAGAAGAAGTTATTATGCTCATGAAGATATTGATGGCTTGTCAAATAGTAAAAAAGGTGAATCTTATTAAGATCTTAAATTACTTATGGCTTTTGACAAAAATAATAATGAGTCTACTGATAAATTTGTGGATGCTTTAAAGGAGAAACATTTATTTGAAGAAATTACTCAACTCAAAATTTTCTTCAAAGAAAACAAAGTAGTCATAGATAATTTGAAGCATCAACTCATAGAAAAGGAAAAGCACAATGAGAAGTTAGAATGTGAGGTAGTAAGTCTAAGAAAGGAACTTGAGGAAATAAAAACTCTGAATCTTAGATTTTTGAAAGGATTTGAAACCTTAGATGAAATTGTCAAGGTACAATGATCTCCTCTTATGAAGACAGGTCTTGGATACAATGGAGAAAAATCTCAATTATAAAATTCTCCAGCCACCACTGAAAGCTATCTAAATGCTACAAAAACAATTCAAGAAAGCTTCAGTAATGCAGCAAAAACCAATTAGAAAAGCTTCAGTAATGCAACAAAAACCAGTCAGCAAAGCTTCAGTCCTCAATAAAAGAATAAAGGCATTCCATAGGTGAATCATGTTCATTCGAATCCAAGGAGGAACAATAACAGAAGCACTAGTCAAAAGGTAAAGAACACGAGAAGATTCTATAATCAAAGATTTTTTTTCTTTAAATGGACAATACTTCTCATGTCATAATTTTGGTCATAAGGCCGCTCAATGTGTTGCATACAAAACTATCATGACTAGAGAAGCAAGAAAACAAATGATCTGGATTTAAACAAGAACGCAATAAAATACAGAGATAACCATATACACAAAGATGCAGCGGAAATAATACTTCATTTCCTTAATGGAAAATACTGAAATATGCTTACAACCATAATTGGAAATAAACCAGCTAGGGCGATGGTAGCTTATCTCTGAGAAGAGATGTGCGGCTACATGCCTCTGAACTATTCCTAACTGTGTTACAATGAGGCTCGAAGGCCTATTTATTGTTGAGAAACAATGGAAAACCCTTCACATTCCAAAGCCGACACTAGAAGATGAAACGCCAAATTGTGGGCCCCGTTTTGGGTAAATTGGTACATCAATTTCCCGGGGTCGTAACTTTGGCATACGATCTCCGTTTGATGCGTATGATAGCTCGTTAGGAAGATCTATCTGAGAACTACCACTTTGGGAAAGGCAACATCGGTCCATGGATCCATGTTGCCCCTAGATTTCCCAAAAAACGTCGTTTAGGGCCTCAAAACGGCTCTGGAAGTTCAGGACCCAAAAAAACTGCTAAAAATAGTAAATTGTGCTACAATTACGGAAACTGAAAAACTAAAAGAGACAGTTGCGGGGTCCAAATGGGATAGGTGGGTGGCCACCAACATCCACCTAGATCACTACATGGGCACAACAATAATAATAAGGGGCTACATTGGTATTATAGGGACCTAACATGCGCGCCCCTTTAAGAAAGTGTTGTCGTGTTGATAGTGTTGGACCCGCCAACATGTTAAGGGGATCTCCCCGGTAAGAAGTCCTAACTAGACTTCAGACCGTTTGGAGTAGGATTCCCAACAGTAGGTAGTAAGGTAGCGTCTTGACTAAGGTAGCGTCTTGACAGCGGTAGTGCGTAGAGGTAAGTATGATAACTTTGTCGGAAGCAAGTGTGTGACTTTGTAGCGAGTCAGGTGAGATGCATGGGGGTTCTAACACAGAGGGGAAAAGGAAGTGTGTCCCTTGGAAGCCTATAATAGTATGTAGCCTGAAAGGAACACATGAGTGGAATGACATCACAAGCTGGAAAGCAGGATAGTCTACAATCCAAAGTGACGGGTTAATCCAACAACACATCTCCAACAAGATTCATACAATTACACACACAATAGTTCATACACAAATGTGTAAGTTAAATAACATACATTACTAAAGCAACCAAAATAGTCCAATTACAATAACAACATACACATGAAAACATGCTAGCTCAGTTATATTATTAAGTGAAAGTTCCATCCATCCATACACCATCAAAAACCACTATCGCCAATAGTGGAACATTACATTCAACACTGCCTGCTCCTTTAAAGAGATGTACTCGCCCTACGATGTGGATAAGCCAAGGCTTGTCACAATACTTTCGAAGCATTCTCTAAGCAATGCCTATCCAAAAGCTTGACTCCCAAAGGCCCTTACTATGAGTTGTGAGGTTCTATATATAACAAACCGTGGGGTGACCCTTCACATTCGCCTTTGACTCTTTGACTACCCTCATGACTCTTAAACTCCTTTACAAATAACTCTTTACATTACATAGTGATTGTTCACATTCCACTAATGTCACTTGGAATTTCACTTACAATATATTTACAAGTAATGATACAATTTCCACATATACCCATGTGGGACAAAATAGGCTTGAGTCAGCCTAGCAAGAAAAACACAATCACTCAGAAGCTTGTGGAAAGACCAACTTGGCAACATCCTCTTAATGGTCTTTGGTGACGAACTGATACCAAGTTTGGCATTGCGCCATTATGTCCTCGTATTGTTTGGTGATGTCTTTCTAGAAATAGACTCTTGCCTCCATGGATTCCAGGTGTATGGTTCTAGAAACTTTGTCCAACTCATCTTGAAGCATGTGCAACATCATCCTAAGTGTGGCTAGGCCACTGATGTACTTCTGCATGTTTTCTGCGCTCAACTACAAGTCATCATTGGTGGCCTCTTGCATCAACTGCTCCATGTACCTGTCGACCTCCAACAGGACTTGGTTCTTCTTCGTGGCTTGAGTGAGGGATTTGATTGAAGGGATCCTATGTGTCCTCACTATGCCATCCAGACTCTCGCAAAGTCGTGTATAGGAAGCCTCAATGCTGGTGATGAGCGGAGGGAGTTGCTCATAATTCTGGATCAACATCTGAATTTGTGCTTTGTCTAGCTCTACCTGTGGCTTCAATGTTCATTATCTTATGTAAGTAAAGTGGGGATCCCTTGTACCTCATTGTCCGTTCCTGTACATGCGTAATAGCAATGTGTATGTCCTTGAGAGTTTGGACAATCTTCATGCACTACTGCTGAAAACCCATATAGATGGACAACCGAATTGTGCACGGTGAACAATCTGTCATACATTCTTCGCATGGTGGTATCAAGAGTCGATACTTTAGCAAGTATCTCTTTTCTCATTTTTTTCCATAGTGGATCCTGTGGACTATTATGTCCTCTTCCTAGCCTCTTGCAAGTCCTTTGCCATCCAATTATTCTCTCCTAACAAGAACTTGATAGTTGAACTCCTGGCTTCTGCATAATCCTTAGAAGCATCGACCAAGGCAGCTGGATGTCTTCTAACATCTGACACAATCATCCTTTCCTCTATATGTGCAGGCGACATGTGATCATCCGAGAGCTGCTTTCTTCATTCTTGTACAATCCTTTTTTGTGACTCATCAAATCACATATTGTACACATCCATCACTAGATCATCATCAAGGAGGACAACCTCTCCTTACTGGCTTGGGACTCGTTCTGATTCTGGAAGTGGCAAAGACTAAGGTGCGACCTCAGATGTTCTTGGCATAAGGTTGATATCTGGGTCATGTGGCTCCTATTCCAACTCCATGCCCGTTGCTTCAACTATCTGCTCAATCTGTTGAGCAAGTTCCTGAACCTGCGCCTGCTCACCCTCTTCTTCATTTGTTGGCTGCTCTGACTCCTCAACCTGTCTAGGCGTAGTTTTTTCTATCATTGCACATTGCCTATCTTCATGTTCCTGTTTCTGCTTCTCTTCCCTTTCTCTCCTCCTTAGCTCTTGTTCTTCTTTTAGCTTCTTCTATGTTTCTAGAAATTTCCTCTCTGCATCCTCCAACCTTTGCTTCTCTCTATTCCTTTGTTCTACTCTCCTTTTGCGTTGTTGCCTCTTCGCCTCTATTTCCAAAGCTACTCTCTCAACAAGAGGATCTTCTGTGAACTTGTAGTTTTGCTCAGCCTCTGGGTTCTCGGAAATCTTCCTCTCGCCTTTGTCCTGTGCCGATTTTCTGTTCATTGTTGTTGTTGTTGCTCCTTCCTGTGGTGCTGTTGTCTATAGAGCTACTTTCCATTCTATAGCCATGCTGACTGGTTCATTGAGCTTAGAGGAGTTGTAACAATACCTCCAAGGATATTCCTCTAGCTAATGACATGCCTTGTGGATCCATGGGTAATACATCTTCGTACACTGGTTCTTGCATATGCAGTGGGGATCATAAAGATTGAAATCCTTGGTGCCGAAATCAAACTTCTCTAAGTCCTTGACCTCGGCATTTTCATCCTTCGAGCTCTGGATCTCATACAATCCAATCCACAAAGGAAGAGCAGGCCATGTTGCCTTCTTCCTCCTGTGTAGTCATGTTGATAACCCTGTGGAGATGTGATATGCAACATCTTGCATGACCAACTTATCAATGCGAAAAGTTGGTAGCACATGCAGAGGATTCTCTCTGCCAAACATCCTAATGAAGGTGCCACCGGATGAGGCATACCAATTTCCAATGTTAAGTAATGCCTACATTTCTTCTTGGGACATGTAAGGTGGATCCTGCTCAAAGATCATCTTGTAAACCGGGGTGATGAAATGGTCAGATAGCCTCGCCATGACTCCTCGGTAGCTGCACTAGGAAATAAACTTGCAATACATGTTCACAACATTCTCTAGTGGTGTCCATGTCCAACCCATGCCAAGAAACTGGTGCGATGCACAGATTGTATCAAGCAGGTACGGGAACATATAGAATCTCGCTTTCTCATCCTTAGCTAGATTATGGGCATTAGTCACATGCAATTTCAGCTAAAGAGCCAACATATCTGACCAGTTGAATGACCTTCCTTCATTTTCCAACTGATCCAACACAACCACCCAATTCTACGGAAAGGTCTCTGTGCTCTCTTTATCGTACAAGCAACATGCAAAGATGATCAAGAGTTGGTAGGAATTCCTAAGTGACTTAATCTTATAGACCTGATTGGGTGTCGACCTGAACTTTGATGACTCTTTTACCCAACGCTTCATGATGTCTCTAGAATTCACGTTGTTGTTGGGAGTATAAAAGAGTGCATCCATGCGGTTCACTGGCTATGGTAAGTGATACATTTGATGATAGTTTTCCATCCTAAAGGTAGCAAGCTGTGTTCCACTAGCACTGCTCAATGTCATCATCTCAGGATCAATATGTGAGTGATCCAGGTGGCTCCAGACACATGCAGAAGTCCAAAGAGGACTAAGAAAGGGTCAAAAATCAAAGTGTTTGGATTGTGATCAAACTAGGGTCATGTTTAATATCTTGTCATCGTGATTGCAGTGGTGTGAACGGTTCATCAAACCGAGTCTGTATGCGAAAATTAGGAGCAGTCAAAGTTCAGGGTTGACTTGGATGACTAGGCAAGCTTAAGGAGGCAACAATTTGGACAATATCCGACCACTAGATTCCGACAAACTTGGGATAGATTCCGGGCAAATTTGTGGCCTGCTTAAATTGACTCCTTCGGTCAATTTTTCGAATTTTCAAAAATGCCTAATGATTTTTTTATATCATAAAAATAAAAAAATATTTATATATCTATTTTTAAAATGGAGGCGAGCCATGATCCCCGCCACCCCCATCGCACCCAGAACCATAGCATAAAAAAATTGAATATGAGTTGACGGGCCATGACCCCTGCCGACCCTCTAACCTCTGAACCATATAAGTGTAACATATTATATATGGTGGAGTGGGCCACCTCCAGTGGACTCGCCCCACGCCTCACCACATTGCCAAGTGTTGATCTGAGGTTGGCGGGGCTCGAACCCGCCCGACCGGTGTGGCCTGCCTGCCTCTCGGGCACCCTCACACGCCAGCCAAAAACCGTTTAATACACCTAACCACCAACCTTAAAAAACATAAAAAAACGGTATATGTGTGTTAATTCAGGGAGGGGTGGGATTTGATCCCCCGACCCCTCCTCAACAGCTTGACGTGTTTAGCCAGTGCACCCAACAAAATTTCTTGTTTTATCCACCCACCAGACATTATATGAGTCTTTTGTCACAGTGTGCCGGTGGAGGCCACGAGCGGGCACACATTTCTATGCAGGTGGAACCATGAGCAGTGCGGAGAGGGGGCCAGAACCATGATCTGAACAATTTCTCCAGGGGGGCAGATTTTCACTTTGTCAGTTTTCGACAAATTTTATATGGTTTTAGCATTTCTCGACACCACGAACTCAACGGTGCTGTCCATTTATCCATCAGAGATCTGCAATTTTCGAGCTCCTTCAATTTTGGAGGTATAAGGTCGTCATTTTGACTTATGATGTACTTTCATTATTTTTCCATCTAATGAAAACAGGGCCTCCCCACTAATTCGAGCAAGGCCTGGAGACGTAGTCCCTCTTGGACGAACTCTGATATCAATCCCGTGTCTTCCATGCGTGGCTTGCTATTCTTCTCTTCATATTCTTTTATGCACTTGTAATTTCATGGTTAAATGCAAGCTTAATATGTAATTCTTTGATGCATCACAAGGAAAAGATTTTTGGGATGAAGTGGTATTAGAGTTGGTCTTTGTAGATGTGAATTGCATGTTTGTATGCTAACAAGAAACATGCGCCGAAGAGGTGAAGGGAAACTAAAGTCTTTCGATCCCGAAGTGGGGCATGCACATCAAAGGAGAATCATGGCAGATGAAGAGGATCGTTATGAAGAGGAGCTCAATTTCCGCAAAACCTTCTATACAATGGCAGAAAATGTTAGTCAGTTGCTTTCAAGGTTGGAGAGAGAAGAAGGGAAACAGGCAGAAGAACAATGTTCAGTGCATGGAAATGGTGGAGAAGAACCCCCTCCTTCTCCTTCCACAAGTGAAAGTTCTTCTTCCTCTCATCACCATCATCATAGAAATTCAAGGGGTGCATCTAAGAAACATTTATTTAAATTAGATGTCAAATTTGATCTTCACATGTACAATGATGAAAGTAATGTAGAAAAGATTAATAACTAGATTAGGCAGATTGAGATCTATTGCAAGATTCAACAGATCGAAGAGGACGAGGCAAAGATTTATTTGGCCTCTCTTTAGCTGAGTGGCACCGCTCTCGTTTGGTGGGAGAGCAAATTGCGAAGCAGTAAGAGTGTGGGTAATCTTATTTCCTCATGGCCTAGTTTCATCTCTGCATTAAAAGAACAATTTTATCCCTTGGGTTATAAGTAAAAAGCCTTAATGGATTGGTAATACTTAAGGCAAGGGAAAGGTCAGGATGTTCAAAACTTTACCGAGGAGTTTAGAAAACAAGCACTTAATTTGGGCATTGCACTTGACCGACCTAAATTAGTAACTAATTATATTGGATCATTACATAGTTACATTAGACATTCATTATTATTGTTTGAACCTACTACCATTGACTCAGCCAGTGTAAAGGCCATTCATCTGTAAAACAGGGGAACACATGGATGAGATGACCACCCAAAGAGAACCACATCAGCCAAGAGAAGAGGAGTAAAGCCCTCTTGTACACATTGTGAGAAAGGGGGGCATGACGAAGAAAATTGCTGGAAGACGCACCTTGAGCGAAGACCTGAAAGGAATGACAGAAAGGGGAAGCAGAAGGTCGCCACTACCATGTAGCAAAACCAAGATTTCGAGTCAGAGGAAGATGAGAAGGTCAAAACTACGATATTTGGACGAGGTAGGCCCATTGACTTGGGGTCTGATTCCGATGATGAAATGAAGTTTGCAGCCCTTGGGATCGCGACAGGAGGACCCACAGATTTGGAGTTTGATTCCGACAATGAATTAAGGATTTCAACGGACATAACGAAAAGCGCACTCCCTATAGCAGGACTCCAAGAACTTGAGGAGATTAACCACCGCATCTAAGCAGAGAATGCTAAGCTAAGAAGGCTTCTACAGGAGGCAAAGGAAGAAAAACAAAGATTGCTACGCCAGTTGCAAGCTAAGGATGAGGCCTTGGAAAAGTGGCAACATAGCTATCTGGAGGTAAAAATCGATTCTCTGATTTCATATGATTTTCAAGATGATGAATTCGCCGCTTTTGAAAAACATACTACAGGGATTGGATCCAAACTATTGAAGAAGATGGGGTATCAGGGAAAGGGCCTCAGCATCAAAGGACAAGGCATCATAAACCCCATCAAAGTCGACGAATTTTTGTGCCGTGCAGGACTCAGATACGCCAGAAAGGGAATGGGAGAAAGCTCCAATATAGCTAGTAACCAGCCAATGGCAGACGATGAAACTCCTTCCTCATAGTCCAACGATAGTGAGGTCTCCATGAACACTTATTGGAGGAAAACCAAGGGAAAGCACCCCAAGGCAACCCCGAAAGTTTGGAGAAAAATAATTGTTGTTGTCATTGCAACAAAGAGGGGCACCAGCAAACCACATGTCCGATGCTCCATGTTGAGTCCCAAACTTGCATCTTCCCTATACACCTTTTAGCCTTTTTTTCCAGTTACCTGAACCTCCAAGTTGTCAAATCATTGCATATTAGTTTAAAAAGAGCATATAAAATGGTTTCCTAACTATGTCTTGTGACTGATGTTTGATTTAGATTTTTGCTCAGTCAGCTGCGGAATCTTGTCACTTTCCGCAGCCTTTTTGTTGAAGTCTATGTTACAGGTGTCTACTGGAGAATCCGGCCACATGGGCAAGTTGCAAATGATGTGGACATGGAACGTGTCCCCTTGGTTCAGCCGAATCACTCACAGAAGACCGTGGTCAAAGACAATCAAGCGGTGGTCAACCTAAGAGTTTTACGATGGCAGAACTCTATTTTTCACCACGTGAAGGCTTGCGTGGAAAATTCCTAAATCCCAGTAGGTGTGCTAACACCTATGGACTGCTCCGTGAACCAAATCTAACAGCCACCCTCCTTGGATTTAATTTTCACGGCTACCATATTTCTAAATTTCCGAACGTGGTCATTCACGTGTCTGTTTATCAGTGCAAATTTTAGGAAGTAGTTGTGTCATTTCCTATTATAAATAAAGCATTCTCATACGCATATGAGCTAGCTTTTTGTATGTAATTTTGACTGTTTTACGAGCCACTGTGCCATGACTTAATCCTTATATTATGACTGCATTTTAATACATGAGAAGACATTGTTTTTAAGCTCAATTCGTGGTTTATTTCTGATTGGCCGAGGTTGCAGAGGGCCCCTATACACCAAGGTTCTGTAATTACTGTATAGTTTCATGCTTTCTTCATTTACGTTCCTGATGCCATAATCGTTTGCTTGTATATATTACACTGCTTATGGTATTTTGTTGATTGCTATCCATAGTTTCTTTTATGCTTTCTAGTGACTATTAACTGATCAATGTCTTTATTTCAGGTTCTAATAGATAGCCCGGGCAAGTGCACACAACTTTTTAATGACTAATGACATGATGGAATTATCTTGTCCTTCTGCTGATTTATTTTCTTAGTTCTAATTCTAGCACTGTTTATTTCTTTCAGTTTTGTTTTGTTCATTTACTTTTCTGCAAGATAAATATTAGACTACTCATGTCATTTTCAGTTACCTCCTATAGCCAGAGCGAGTCGAATGGTGAGGGGTCAGAATATGAGTTGATGTAATATGATTTAGTTTACTTTGCTTACAGTTTTTGAATTGCTTTGAGTTCATTTTTCTTTTTATACAGCAGCAAGCATACTGGGTTTCATAGTCACTAGCTCACTGTTTGGTTTAATTAGAATTTATGTACACTTTTATTTTCTCTTAGTAATTGATTTCATCATTGCAAGTTTGAAAACCTTTTTGAAAACTTTGAAGTTTGGAAATTATTTTAAAGGTCACCATTACCTTGAACACTTATATCCATACTTGATTTTTAGAATTGCCATCTCACATTAGGTAATCAACAAGAAGATAAACCCAAAAACAAACCAAAAATAAAAAACGACAAAGAAGTAAGAAATCGGTTATCTTGCATATATAGTGCACTTCACTTCAACAGTTTACGACTCCCGGATTGACAATTTATATAGCAATTTAGGACACACTAAATTGACCAAACAGATCTCTCTATGATAACGAATTTGGACTTGACCTGATAACTAATGGCCTGATTTGACGATTGTTTATTTACACTCATATCTATGTTATGCAGGCATAATAAATTATGTGGATATTTACAGAAATGATTTTGTATTGGTCTCCTTGTTCCTAGCACAATGGTTGAGGTACTAATAGTTGTATTTGAACATGAAAATGAAACCTGCATGACTCATCCTTGGTGTATGCATTTGCACCTAGTGACATAAATGAATTATGAGAATGACCAAATGTAGTTTGAATAGATATTGCATGACTGATTACAACTTGTTGGCATGATAATAAATGAATTCAATATTTTATAAGAGCTCCACCTGTCTCCTGGTTGAAAAAAATGATACTGTAATATTGAGGACTTTGATAATGGTTGTGATCTTGCTTCTAAAATTTGATGAGATGGCTTTGTTGATGTGATGATACACCATTGATGTATGTAAGGCTGATTATGTTGGCTTATCAATGCATTATGCTTAGAGTATTGCATGAAACAAGCTCATTGATCCAGATAGGTCTATATTTAAAAATTATATGATGAAGTCAACATGATGAGTTCCAAGGTATGGCTTTGATTTTGATTATGGTTTTGGTTTTGGTTTTATATATTGATGGTATACTCTTGACAGGTGATAAGCCTATGATGATATAAATCAGAGGGAGATAAATTCTGAATGATGTATCATGGCATGATGAATCGATTTCTGAAATTTGGGAAAGAAATTCTATATTGAAAAGCTATTGAAAATGTTTTTGAGTAATGAAAATGAAAATCCTTGGATACTTGGATTTAAAGTTCAAATATGTTGTTGAACTTGACATGGCATCTGACTGTTGATTGAAGCATTGCTATTCCATTTTGAACATACATTTGTATATGTATGATGTGCATAGAACATGCATAAATTCATGAGTGAACCGCTTCATTCACATAGAGTTGCCACCGAACATATTTTGAAATATCTACATGAGATATTCTATTTTTGAGGCTAAGATATTTCTTATATGATATGTGACTGCATTTATGTATTGTTTTTGATATAGATTATTGTTAATCACATTTGGATGCTCCTTTAGTATGAGATATTCCATGATATGTTAGATGAGAGGTCCATAGTACGATTGAGGATGAGTACGATGTTGCTAACATGGCTAGCTGTGAGGAAGGGTGAAGAAGCTCCTTAGAGAGCTATCTAAGCATGATCTGGATATGAAATGGATACATTGTGATGACATAGAGTGGGATCCGATTGGCAGAAAATTCCATAATTACAGTTGGGACTGAGATACTCTCATAAACTGAGACAATGCAGCTGTTCAAATAAAGCTCAGGCTTGTGGTTGGTACCTCCTTGAGAGGGAGGATGATTATGGTATCCTTTTTTGATTTATATGATTATTTACATTTTGACATGATATTTGATTTGATGTCTTGTACGAACATGAAACAACTTCTATTGAGACAAGTTGATACTAGATTTGAGTATGATGAGAGCAACGCTGGACAAGGACATTGAGCCAACTCTTCCTCTCTGTCTGAGCTCCGAAGGTGAGGAATTGACATAGAGGGCTACGGGGGTTGAGGGAACTATGGAAAATAGGGTATGATCCCTATATATTACCCATAGTGTTGGAGACACTACTCCCCTATCTTCATAGGGTCAAAGAATGTGTTGAAAATAACAACAAGAAATGATAAAAATAGAATCCAGAAATTCTAGTTTAATTTTTCCTTGAATCAAACTGAGAATTAAAATCGATTTTTATTCTCTATCAACTTGTAATAGTTAACTAGAGTGAGTTGACTTAGTTAACTTAGGAATTTTGAGTTGGAAGTCTTTCTGAAGTCATGTATATGTTCGCCCTATATTATAGGGGTCTAGGATGAGTTAATAATGTGATCCAGGTGGATATTGGTGGCCACCCACCTATTCCACTTGGATCCCCACCATCATTTCTTTCAATTTTTCAGTTTCTTTATTTGTAGCACAATTTACTATTTTTGGCAACTTTTCGGGTCCTGAACTTCCGGTGCCATTTTTAGGCCCTAAACGATATTTTTTTTTTTGGGAAAACAGGGAGTAACATGGGACATGGACCGATGTTTCTCACTTAAAAGTTGTAGTCCTTAGATAGATATTTCTAACGAGGTATTGTGGGCATCAAACAGAGATCTTATGCCAAAGTTACGACCCCAGGAAGTTGATGTACCAATTTACCCAAATGGGGACCATAGTTTGGTGCTTCATCTCCTAGGGTTAGGTTTTTGGATGTTTAGGGTTTTCCATTGTTTCTCAACAATAAATAAGCCTTTGAGCCTCATTGTAACACAGTTCAGAGGCATGTAGCTGCCACATCTCTTCTCAGAGATAAGCTACCATCGCTCGAGCTAGTCTTATTTCCATTCTGTCTATAAGCATATTTCAGTGTTTGATATTAATGAAATGAAGTGTTATTTCTAATGCATATTTGTATTTTTGGTTATAAATGTAATTTGTTGTGTTCCTGTTTAAATCTGGATCAGTGGTATCAGAGTGGTTTGCTCTTTCTCTGGTTTTCTTTGCATATCCCCAACGAGGTCGGGATATAAGGAGTTAGGGCTTGAACTGGTCGAACCTTTGTAAGACCAGCCTCACAAATCATGACAACCTCCCATGGTGGATGAAAACAAATACGAGGGGGTAGGAGATCCTATCAAAATCTTGCTCGAAGAATCCCTCAAGCGAAAAAGGAATGTGATGATGGAGAACTTTGCCCAAATCCTTCAGCGGCTACCCGAGGGCGATGCATCTACTTCCGGAAGCTACTCTAGGAGCGCCACACCCTTTAAGGTACAAGTTAAGTTTGACATTCCCATATTTGAGGGTCAGATAGATGCAAACACTGTAGATAAGTGGTTAAATATGCTAGAAGGATATTTTTCCATTCATGATTTTTCCAGCCGGGAAAAAATCACTTTTGCACTTCTCAAACCAGCCCCCACGTCAAGGACTAGTGGGAAACCTACTGTGAGCAGAATGATGAAAGTACAAACTCACTGTTTTCAGCTGCACCCACTTGGAACTCATTCTGGGATGCCATTAAGGAGCAGTACTACCTTGTCAAGTGCTACAAGGATAAATACATCAAGTGGACAACGTTGTGACAAGGAAGGGACCAAGATGTGCCAGAGTTTACCAATGTTTTTCATACCCTTCGCACGAAGTTGGGTATCAAGGATTGTGAGAAGAATTTGGTTCTCAAGTACCATGCTGCCTACACAAGTACATCAAGGATGAGATGGAGTTCCTGGACATCTCCTCGCTCGGCAAGGCATACCGATATGCCATCAAGATCGAGAAAAAGCTTAAACATAATAAGTGAGAATTTGGATCTGCGAATCCGAAGCAAGGGAAAGGTGCCCCCAAACCACAAAATAAAGGACAAAGCCAAGGCGGGGTGGCCCAGGACAACCCACCAAAGCTGCAAGAAAAGAATAACACCGTGAAGCCGAAGAAGGACATGGTAAAGTGATGTGAGTTTGGTAAGAGCTCCACTCACAACACAAGTGAGTGTTGGGCCAAGCAGTAACTAGTGGCTGAGCTAAAGGCTTCAAAATCAGATGCATGTTCTGATTCTGAGTCAGAATCCAACACGGGAAATGATAAAGGGAAGCATATTATGGATGCAGAGCCCAACACCACCGTTTCCACCACGAAGATCTAGAAGGAGGAACCCGAAGATCCAGAGGAGGAGGAGTTCCTCTTCCACTCCTAGATGTGGGTAAAGGGTTCCTCGATATAGTTCATTGTCAACAACGAGAGCCAAAAAAACCTCATTTCGGCAGAGGTCATGAAGTGGCTGAGCTTACCGACCACAACACATCCACAAACGTACATCATCAGGTGGCTTAATCAACGACGAATCTTCGTGTGAGCCATCAGTGCCACCTTCCATACAACATCAAGCCCTTCATGTATGAGGTATTATGTGATGTTTCTCCCCTTGATGTTTGACCATACTTATGGAAGTGATATGCTATGTATGAGTCAAGGCCTCGTGCTCTTATTGTTACTTTGGGAAATAAGTTGTAAAGGATACCTGAGGTAGCACCGCATACCGCCATCTCTTTGGTTACTACAAAACAATGCAGTAAGCTCATTTCCAAAACCGAGAAATTTGTTTTCCTGATGATACGCCCTCAGGGAAAGAAGAAGGCGGTGGCCACGACCTCCAGACAGAGATCCTCCACAAAACAACAACAGATGGACAAGGTAATGGAGGAGTACGAGGACATATTCACATCCCCCGCAGAGGTGCCTCTGCATTGTCAGGTCAAGCACTCCATCGATCTGACCCAAGATCTGCCGCTTCCTAGTGGACCAATCTATCGGCACTCCATTCTGGAGAACGATGAAATCAAGAGGCAGATTCAGGAGCTACTGTAGAAAGGTCACATCCGGTGGTGTTCATCGCCCCGTGAGAGCCCTATCATGTTCATACAGAAGAATGATGGGACTTGGAGACTCTGTATTGACTATCGGGCGCTGAAAAAGACCATTGTCCAGAATAGGGAACTGATCCCACAGATTGATGACCTTCTGGACCAACTAAAGGGGGAAAAATATTTCAGCAAGATCGACTTGAAATCAGGATATCACCAGGTACCAATCGAACCCTCTGATGTGTGGAAGACTACCTTCAAAGCCAAGTAGGGCATTTTCGAATGGTTGTTTATGCCTTTCGGGTTGGCGAATGCTCCTGCAACCTTCATGAGGTTAATGGATGACATCTTGCAGTCATTCACCAACTCATTTGTAGTGGTATCCTGATCTTTAGCCAGAGTTGGGAAGAGCATCTCCACCACATCTGATAGGTTCTCCAAAGATTGCGACAACACAAGATATGTGCCAATTTGGAGAAATGCACTTTTGGCATGACCTAGGTTCAGTATATGGGATACATTATTGATGAATGGGGGGTGCATGTGGATCCAGCCAAGATCCAATTCATTCAGGATTGGCTAGCTCCAACCTCTCTAACAAAGCTCCGTAGCTTTCTGGGTCTTGCCAATTTCTACTGCAGGTTCGTGTTGGGATTCTCTCATATCACTTGGCCCTTGAGTCAAGTCACCAATGGAGGAGCGAAAGAAAAATTATTTTGGCCTGAATCTCAATAGAAGGCATTCACAGAGTTGAAACATCGCCTCTGCTCTGCACCAATGCTCATATTACCAAACTTGCAACAACCATTTGAGATCGAGACCAATGCCTCTGACTATGCAGTGGCAGTCTTTACTCAATAGGGGCATCCAATGGCATATCAAAATGAGACACTTTCAGACACAGTCCGGAAGTATCCCACTTATGACAAACAAATGTATTCCATTATGTAGGCCTGTTGACAATGGAAGCATTACATTTTGGGGAAGGAAATGGTCATCCACAAAGATTACTGGCCCTTGCAGTTCATACAGACGCAAGGGAAGTTGCAGAATGATCGCCATCAGAAGTGGTCCACATACTTGCAATAGTTCCATTTGAATATCAAGTATAAGAAGGGAAACACCAATAATTTTGCAAATTTCCTCAATTGACTACCGATCATGGCGTTAACCACCATGATTAACTCTTGTGGGCACGAGACTTCTGATTGACCACTTCTCTACAAAAGCAACCCAAAATTTGGCCACACATACCAGACGCTCTTAGAAGGTCAGCAAGTTCCAGATTTTCACCTCCAGGATGCCCTATTATGCCACTTGGGACACCTTTGTGTTCCTTTAAGTGAGTGTGCCAAGATAATTTGGGAAGCACGCTACAGTCGAGTTGATGGGCATTTAGGGTTCGAGAAAATGGTGGCTATAATGTATAAGTATTTCTATTGGCCGAATCTTCGAAAGGATGTCGGGAAGTACATCAAATCATGCACTGCCTGCACCATTGCCAAACCGACCATCAAGAAGTAAGGCCTCTATATTCCACTACCTACCCCTGATCGACCTTGGGAATCCATCTCCATGGATTACATGTCAGGCTTTCCTTCTACTAGGCATGGCAACGATTGTGTTTTTGTGGTCGTCAACAGATTCTCGAAGATGGCCATTATGGCAGCTTGCAAGAAGAATATCACAGCGGAAGCCACTGCTAAACTTTTCTTTGAACGAGTGCGGTTACACTTTGGGATCCCACAGTCTATCATATTAGATAGGGACAACAGGTTCCTCATTACATTTTGGTCCAGTCTCTGGTTGATACTAGACACAAAGCTCACTAAGTCCAAAACTTTCCATCCCTAAACTGATGGCTAGACAGAGGTCCTTAACATGATGATCATACACATTCTGTGCATGTACAAATCAAATCATCCATGCACATGGGATGAGAGCCTCCCCTATGTCCAACACAGCTATAAGCAGGCTCTCCACAAATCGACTGCCCACAACCCTTCTCAGGTGGGTTTGGGATTCCAGCCATTATGTCCCATTGATGTGGCCATGCCATTTGCAGCTACTCAGGAATATTCAGCTCATGTCTAGTCTGAAACATTCTTGAGAGATAAAATGCCAATTATAAGTAGCGACATGATCAACATCGAGTGCCACACAAGTTTCAGGTGGGCGACAAAGTCTGGTTTCTTTTGCGAAAGGAACACCTTACCAGAGCCTATCGGAAACTCAGACCACTCCGATATGGTCCTTACACGATTACCAAGGCTGTGGGAGACAATGCATTTGAGCTCAACATTCCCCTATTCCTTTGCCTACACCTAGTGTTCAATGTGGATCGCCTTCGACCATAATTTCCACCATTGGACACATCAGACATTGCAGAACAACTCACACCTATAAAATTAATCCAGATTGCATGGAACAAGTGATCACTGATAGGATCATGGACATGCAGATCAAAAACACTCGACAAAAAAGGATCGAACTATATCGAGTTTTCAAAGTAGGCCAACTCCTTCACTAGGGGAAGTGGCTCACCAGGGACCAAGTTCAAAAAAAGTTTCTTCATCTCATGGAGGAACTCAACGCAATGGGGACCCTTACTTCCTAAGGGGGAAGGAATGATCCAGGTGGATATTGGTGGCCACCCACCTATTCCACTTAGACCCCCACCATTGTTTCTTTCAGTTTTCCAATTTCCTTATTTGTAGCAC
The DNA here is from genome assembly GCA_000404065.3 of Pinus taeda. Taxonomy (NCBI): domain Eukaryota; kingdom Viridiplantae; phylum Streptophyta; class Pinopsida; order Pinales; family Pinaceae; genus Pinus; species Pinus taeda. The sequence continues at coordinate 284,931 of APFE030221878.1, forward strand.
AATTTACTATTTTTGGCATTTTTTCGGGTCTTGAACTTCCAGAGCCATTTTGAGGCCCTAAACGACGTTGTTTTTGGGAAAAATGAGAGAAACATGTGTTGTATATTGATGTTTATCACTCAAAAGTTGTATTCCTTAGATATATCTTTCTAATGAGGTATTGTGCGCATCAAACGGAGATCATATGCCAAAGTTACAACCTCGAGAAGTTGATGTACCAATTTACCCAAATAGGGCCCATAGTTTGGTGCTTCATCTCCTAGGGTTAGATTTTTGGATGTTTAGGGTTTTCCATTGTTTCTCAATAATAAATAGGCCTTTAAGCCTCATTGTAACACAGTTTAGAGGCATGTAGCCGCCACATCGCTTCTTAGAGATAAGCTACCATCGGTAGAGCTAGTCTTATTTCCATTATGTTTGTAAGCATATTTCAGTGTTTGATATTAATCAAATGAAGTGTTATTTCTACTACATCTTTGTATTTATGGTTATATTTTTAATTTGTTGCATTCCTGTTTAAATTCATATCAGTATGAGTGGTAATTACTTAACTTATTTTACTGAGTTAAGTCCAGTTAAATTAGTTCCAAGCTGTTTGAGGAACAAATAGTGAGTTAACAGTGAGTTGATGCATGAGTGCACTCAACTAGTGCTACTCCAGTTAACTGAAGATTCCCTCATCAGAAACTCATGCATGTCGATTCTGAGAAATACCCAGTTGAGACTAGAGTGCAAGGACAATGTACTATTTGTTGTATAATTTTCTGAGTTGTACAGATGGTGCATGGAATCCAGAACTAAACCTAGTTTGGATTGTGTAGTGATGGATGAGGGTTTTCCCTTTAAATACGGGCTAATTCTCTCAGGAATTGTGCAAAGAATTAGAATCTTGGATGCTTAGAAATTTGGCTAAGTATTGGCCAAAGGAAGTCATCGGGTGGAGGATAGGAAATACTTGTGCAGGTTAAGCTTAAGGTTGAGCGGAGCATATTGTATTCATCTGAATTCTTTGACCAAGGGCGCAAGGAAATAGGGACTTGGAGAGCAGGAGAATTGGCTAAGTGTTGGCAAAGAGTTTGCTTGTGAGTTGGAGATTGATTTTACTGAGTGCTGGGATTTTTATTGAGAGAACACGCGTTGTATTATCATCTTGGATTTTTGATTAATGCAATACAGATAGTGGGGTTTTGAGCAGTGGCTTTCCCTGGATATTTATTGTGTTATGTGCCATTGATGTTCTTCCTCTTGTCGATTATTGTTTTGCTCGATATTTATGTGCTTCTGATGTAAAGAGTAGAAGTAGATTCTTGTATCTTGTTTTAGAAGATTATATGAGCTTGTGAATCTATAGGGTTTTCTACATGGTATAAGAGATAGATTTGTAGAATTTTTCTACATGGTATTAGAGCCAGATTTGTAGAAATTTTCTACATGGTATCAGAGCCAGATTTTTTTGGAAATTTTGTGCGAAATTTTCAGAAACAAATAACATATCTAGATTCCTTGTGAAAAAATACCCAAATTCAAAAACAAATCGGCCGAATCAGAGTTCGGATGAGGGAAATATCGCTGATTTAAAATAAACTATTTTTCTAGAAAATTCTGTGGCGGTGGGACAAAGAAAGATAATGTGAGTCTTGCTCTTCTTGGACTCCCAAAGAGTTGGCATAGTTATCAGGACTCTTTCAATGGTTGGGAGAAGCTGCAAGATTGGGAACGAATTTGGTCAGATTTGATGCAGGATGAGATCATGAGGAACACTAGAGATGGGACCTCTTCCAAGGAAGTGGAAGACGGTTTTTCCTTACGAGTAAGGCAAAGTGGGCCAAGGGAAAGAAGTCCCAAGGAGAGGAGGGCAAAAAGAAGATGGACTTGTTGAAAGTCAATTATTTTCACTGTCATGAGCATGAGAACTATGCCAAGAATTTCCCATAGAAGAAAGCAAGAAAGAAGGAGCCACCTATAGCGATAACAGGTGAAGATCTAGCTTCACAATTTGAACTTGATTTCTCTATGATTGCATGCATGGCCAAAACTGCCATGGGAGACATGTGGTATCTTGATAGTGGTGCCTCATTCCATATGATGAGGAATAGAGATATATTTAGTGATTTTGAGGAGAAAGACCTCAAGCAAATCATAAAGTTTGGAGATGGCGAGAGGTATAGATCTACCAGGATCGATACAGTTACCTTCCAGAGGGAGTCTGGCTCCCCTCTTAAGATCATAGATGTGATGTATGTTCCAGGACTAAATAAGAATCTTGTTTCGGTCGTAGTATTGAAAGATCGTGGCTATGATGTGTATTTTAGTAAGGGAAAGGTTTTCCTTAGACACATCACCGTGGGACAAGTGAAATAGATCGGTGCACGGGTCAATAACTTGTATGCTCTCGAGGTTAAAGATGCATGTAAATCCTTGAGGAGCAAGGAAAAGGTTGAGATTTGGTGGTTGAGAGGGAGAGTAAATTACCTCTCAACATGCAGCCCCAGAAGAAGCCTTTGAAGCATCTTCAGGAAGTTGTGGAGTAGCCACAACTAGAGAAGTTGAGAGGCGACTGAGTGGAGAGACCCACTCAAGCAGAGAAGAAGCAATATCAGAAGTAGTCTCAGACAATTTTAGAGTAGCCACAATTGGAGAATCCGAGAGGAGACCAAGTGGAGGCATCCAGTCATGCAGAGACCTCTAGTAGGGGGAAATTTCGAGCCAAATGGGTAGAGGGATCACATGTAGCCATACCTCTAGGTGTGAGGTGGGGTGATTTGATTTGATGATCCCAAGAGGGCTGAAATTGGGCAGGTCCTTTGAATGGTTTTATCTCAGGGATCATACCTTTCTATGATATCCCAAAGTACATGGTTGTGGGAGGAATCAGTGGGATTGATGCAGTCAGAGATCAAAGTGGCAAAGGCTAGAGTAGTTAGATATTAAAGAAGCGTAGAGAAGGGTTGACAATAGTGTAGAAAGGCAGAGTCAACAGAAGCGCAGAGTTTCAGTCGACAAAGGCAATATCAATCAAACACTTTGATGACAGAGGCATCATTATGATTTAATTTTCATGTCTTTTGTTTCTGGAGTCGCTGGAGCAGTGACACTAGAGAGAAGTGTTGCATGCAAAACATTCCTAAGGTTCAGGATGAGGATCAAGTTGAATTCCTTTCTTGTTGAGAGGGAGTGTTGAAAATAGCAATAAGAAATGTTAAAAATAGAATCCATAAATTTCAGTTTAATTTTTTCTTGAATTAAACTGAGAATTAAAATTGAATTTTATTCTCATAACAACTTGTAATAGTTAACTAGAGTGAGTTGATTTAGTTAACTTAGGAATTTTGAGTTGGAAGTCTTTATAAAGTCATGTATATGTTCTCCCTATATTATAGGGGTCCAGGATGAGTTAAGTATGAGTGGTAATTAGTTAACTCAGTTTACTGAGTTAAGTCCAGTTAAATTAGTTCCAAACTGTTTGAGGAACTAATAGTGAGTTAACAGTCAGTTGATGCATTAGTTGTTATGAAACCAGCTCAAGAAAAGATAGAAAAGATAGATCAACACCTTAGAATTCAGCCTCTTCGAGGGGGCAACCTCCTTTACATTACATAAATGAACAATTCT